>VZTL01038465.1:23688-34304 GCA_013400535.1 Scopus umbretta
TTTAAATAAACAGATCTTAAATATCTGAAAATTCTTGAAATTAAAATACCAAAGGCCTGATAAAAATTTCAGCCAGCATCTGCTGTTAGCAAGAAACACTCTGGAGACAGACCATCATGGGGTACTGGGAGGAAAAGAAACAGCATGACAGCAAAACATTCATTTGGTTTGTTGCAGTTTCCAGAGGAGCTTACCGCATGCCACCACCACCTGCAGCTTTGATTGTCATCTGGAAAAGAAAGATACGTGGGGAAATAACCACAGGCATTCCTGCCTGGTGCACTCTTCCCTGCCACCACATGCACAGAAGAGCTGTGGCCATCAGGAACATGGATCGTCTTCCCCTGTTATCTGAGCTGCAATTAGGGGAGCCAGGATTTCTTCTACCTTCACACAATGCAAGAACACAAGCAGCTTTTCCTTCGCAAGGAATGTCCTCATGCTCAGTGCATTCGAGCAACAGCTTGATCTTGTAATTCAAGAATTCCTCAGAGACGATTTGATTATTCTGGAGGAATACAAGTGACTTTAAACTGTCTTTCAAATTAAACAGCATCAGGTCCCCGCAGAGGTTAGGACAGATACGTGTCTGCTTTACATCACAGAAAGTGACTGCCGTAGCCACCGTTTCCCAGGCTGAACAGAGAAATTCCACAAATAGCGTGGAAATGGAAAATTCTCCATTTTTCTAATCAAAGTATCATCATTTTGAAATACAATGCTAAGTTCCTTCTCTAAAAATCTCCAGTAAATCCACTTTTTCTGGTTTGTAGAGCGTGGGTCAATTCACATAAGTTTTTAGGATATGTGAATTCTGCTTTACAGACAGAAAACCTGTACCAGAGCACTATAAGGAGACTTCATCATCTCTTGGAGCAAAGCTGCACAACACATGTTCTGCAGAGAAATTTCTTTGCTCTTCCAGTGGTTAAAAAAACCTGTGGTATCAGTAGGGCATGTCCTTCACGGGAACTGCGGAGCACCACACACCCGTAGCAGATCATGAAGGGCCAGGGTTGGTTAGGGCCAGGGGTATCCTAGGAGAGGATAGATTAATATCCCACCAGAGCAGCTGCCTCCAAGAAGCACACACTGCCCCTGACACACCACTGACTCGCACCATTGTGATTTTAGCCCTTTTCCCAGCTGCTGGGGTTGCCAGCAGTAGAGAAAAATCGTAGAATCATTTAGGTTGGAAAAGATCTTTAAGATCATGGAGCCCAATCGTACACCTAATGATACCAAGTCCACCATTAAACCATGTCCCTAAGCACCACATCTACACATCTTTTAAATACCTCCAGGGATGGCGATTCAACCACTTCCCCGGGCAGCCTCTTCCAGTGCCCGATAACCCTTTCAGGGAAGAAATTTTTCCTGACATCCAGTTTAAACCTCCCCTGGCACAACTTGAGATCATGTTACTATATACAAAGCAGCAATAATGCAAGAGAGAAACAACCAGCAAACAGTAAATAATGCTGCTGAATGCTCTGTGCTTTTTACACACTGAACTTCCTTTGCCAGTCTTGTACTCACAGCTGTGACCCTACACATGCTACAAATGGAAGCACAGATCAAATCCTAATTCTTAGTGATTTTTACAAAGCCTTTAAGCCAGTAAAGCTTTGCTAAACTCAGGAGTCACAAAATCTATTGTTTCCCTACCCCGAAACACTTGCTTAATTTGTCAATATTCAGAAAATCATCATTCAAGCCTTCTGCAGCTGCAAGTAATTGGGAAACCAAAGCAAGGGAATTAGGATCACCTGGCTCAGGTGCTGAGTGAAAGTGACAACAAAAATATAATACTCAGGTGAGAAATCTAAAGTTTGTCTTAAATCACAAAGCAAACTATATGTATTTGCAGGATTAACTCTTGGAAAGAAAGAGCATTCTGGTGCTTATGACAGTTGGGATTTCTATGCCTTCCTTTCTCACTTATAAAATGGGTGCTGCAAGCCTTAATATTAGAAAAGTGCCCTTACTGGAAGTGCTAGGTACTTCTAGCAGCTCAAAAAAAATCCTCAACTGTTACTTTGGATCCTTTTCCTTTCTCCCGTGTAGCATTCTCCATGTAGACAAACATGAGAAACAGAAACATCCTCAGTTGAGCAAAGAAAATGAATTTCTCTTTCATGTGAACTGTATCATTTAGACATCCTCCACAGGAGAGGTGGTCTCATTAAAAACATCAGTCTTTCTTTTCAACAGTGCAACAACCACACGTAGGTATCATCAACTGTTTTCCTGATCTGTTTTGCAAACAACAAACCAAACCCCAAGTCCTCAAGCTTTGTAGACCTGAGCAGACCCCGAGGCGCAGCCAGTAGGTAGGAAGAAATTTTTTTCCAACGCTGCAGAAAATCCAGACAACCCAAGTAACCTTGATTTCCAGACTTAACTGACAGCAGAATGGAGCAAAAGGACTGCTAATATTAGCACATCAAAAGTGATGCAGAAATTAGCACTTTTCATTTGGAATATTTACACAAAGCCAAACTTTTCCATTCCTCATTCATTGTCACAAATTTGATTGCCTAAACGTGTTATCAGAGGGCTAAGCAGAGACATGCAGGTTTGCTTCATGCTGCTGTGATTCCATGCTGTTCAGTTCACCTAAAACTTCTCAGCTGCCCCATCACCACCTCCATAATAGCTATAACCAGAAGATTTAGGTCCATGAAATACATGCCCCATTTCAGTCAATGATCCAGCTCCTGAAACGATGAGGGTAGAAAGGATGGAGAGAATACTTTCTTACTTTAATGCCTACCCACTTGCTCAGAAATAAGAAGAAAGCATGCTGCAGCCAGATCTCTGCTCTTCAGAGGATGACAGGACCTTCGGTTGTTAGCCCTGCTTGTTTGATGAAAACAAAAGTAGTGAATAAAAAATGCAATTTGGAACCAATAACTTCAAACGCCTAGATCCGGGGGATATGGCTATAGCAGTTTCCTGATAAACCACTTAAACGTTTATCTGCAATTCTATGTACAACATCTTCAGACTTGCCTTTTTAACAAGAATTCAAGTAATCTGTACTCTAAGCAGCTGATACAGTACTGATAGGGCCTTAATAACAAAGGAGGCACAGTCTAAGATCACAGAAACAAAACTAGTGCCACTATGGCAACAGGTTAGCAAACAGCAAAAACTCTTTCTAGGGCTGGGAAGCAATCTTGCCTCTAATCACACCGATACCAGGCGTATGATTCTTAAATACAGTCATTTCTGGCACACTGTCTTTGCAAAAAGAAAACATTAAACCCCATGTACAAATATTCATTGAAAATAAGTTTACAGATGCATGCTGTCTTGCAATAAAAATTGCATCTGTAATACTGCCTGAGATTATTTTCTTTGAGGTACAAAATAATCAACTGTGTACAAATCTAGGATTGCAAATAAGCACAAGCTTTGAAACAGATATAAATATACCGAGGCAAAAATACTGAGCACTACGATATCTGTAAATGACTCCAACTAAAAAGGCAAAAGTAACAACTAGATTTGTTCCATAGCATATGGCTGTCAAAGCAAAGCTATTTTCTACTCATTTAAATATCTCTAACCACGGACGCCTGAAAAACGTATAGGCAAAAGGCTAATGAGACCCAAATAACATTCAGCTCTACCTGGAACTCTTTCTTTGGGTTTTTTGGAGGAGAGACATGAGGAGAACCTTGGGGGTGCAATTCATGGGGGGTTTTTTGGGGTTTTTTAGACATACAATGTTATTGGAGGCTTACACAGAAAGGAGACATGTCTAGGCATACCTCAGAAACAAAGCAGCTTTAGCAGTCCTACATTCTAACAAAGATAGACAAACTCAATATTAAAAGAGTGGATAAAAACAGTTCCAAGATGGGGGGAAGGGATGGAAATCACTTTACAACAGTTCACTGAAGCCCGTGGAAAAATATCAACTTCAACCTGACGTCACCAGGTTGAACGGCATGGCATAATCCAAAGCAGAGGTCTCCAATGACTTCATTGCTTCCTCCCCTCCCCATCTGGTTGAGGCCAAATAATAAGGTGAGCCAGGTGGACTTCAAAGGCACAGCAGCTATGAAAGATTCAGCCATAGCATTTTCTTTGATGACCTTAAATAAGGAATCATACCCCAAGACAAGCATTACTTCCTCAGGAAGCCAGAGACAGGTTGGACGTCTCCACTGTTGGGAAGATTTCAAAAGCCCTTCAGTTATAAATCGCTGATTCCACACACTCGCAACCAGCAATTTCAGCCTGAAGTGTGCCAGCCAAGATGAACTTTTGGAGCGGTTGTGTAGATGTCCTCATGAGGATGAGCATACTCTGCTCAAATCCTCTCCACAGATTAAGTCCAATATATGACCTTTTAATGTCATGCAACTTGGACCTTAAATACAGAGCTAATTTGAAGGAACTATAGAAGTAGTTTCTGAACTAGACTTATCCTTTTGGAGTGCAGCAAAAATACGTTTGTCACGTAAGACTACAAACCAGAACAGGGCAAATACCTTCCCCCCTTTTTAGCATGGTACACGTACAGCAATAAAAAAAAAAAAAACCCAAAACACGTGCACGAACCCCTATGGGTGCTGAACCAGGAGACTGCTTCTCAGAAATGGTCACAGTGAAAGGGCTGTTAGAAGTAATAAAGTAGTCTGAAGCAAAATTTATTAATAGGGAATTAACAGCATCACTAAAACATGCCAACAACAGGAACAACCAACCCCCAAAACCATGACGTGACATCAAGCAGAAATAAGCTTTCTGAAGGGGTGTCCCTTTTATCTCCTTACTTTGCCACAACTTAATCACAGCACCTCCCCGTCCCCTCCCAAAAGAGCAGCTCACTGACCTGAGCCAGCTGGAGCAGAACCAGCCAGAGCTGAGGGCCAGCTCGTCTGGGTGCCTCCTTCCTACCTTCCTGCCACCCCACCCCACCCCACCCCACCCGTGCAAAACTTCACCCAGGACTATCTCCTCTTTGGAATTCGGCTGAAGTTGGTTATTTGCTTCAAAAACTGTCAGGGAAAAGGGACAGAGCAACACTGGTAAAGGTAACTTGCCATGGAAGTGAAGTTTAGACATTTTCAGGCTAAAACCGCTTTATGTTATTACTGTCAGCCATGCTTCAGCAGCAGCAGCTGTGGTGGAAATGTGAGTGTAGATCACAGGCTATTACCGTATAGATAAGAACCTGTTCTTACTTGATGAGAAGCAGGTCACAGATGACTGATTTGGCCGGCTAAAACTGTCCGTAGAGCCGCTCTAAGTTCTTTAAACCCTGATAAGGTACCGAAATACAGCGCACAGCTCCCCGTTCGTTCTGCCTGTTCTAGAGCGGGAGTGGGTAAACAACCTCAAACCCCTGTTTGCTGTAAGTACAAAATACAGGCATGGTTCTCATTGACTTGTGATTTGAAATATATGGAATCTTAAAGCATGAAACCAGAAATTATTTCTACATCTTGCATCCAAAATACAAGTATGTACATATCTCAAATTTTCTTTTGTGGCCTACAGTTCTGTTGGAGGGTTTATAAGCTTCAAAAAGCCCTACATTGCTGGTCCCATAGTTGCCACTGTCCTCTGTATAATGGAGCATACTCATCCACCTAGAATTACATATGAAGAATTTTTCCCTATTATTTTCTTCACATGAACAGGGAGGAAAGAAAAATAGGAACCTATTTCTTTAATCAACCAGATAGGTTTTGAATGCCGGATCTCCCTACCTTTACCTCTATTAGACTGCCCTCTCTCTCCTGATTCCCTGCAAACCACGTATCTTTCTCTCAAACCTGAGAGAAATTCCCTTCTATTTTTGTACTTTCCTGCTTGTAATGAATAGTTTCCTGTTGTAGAGACATGACTGGTCAGGATTTCTATTGTAATGATGTAAAAAAGCTCAAATAAACTCTAAACCAGTGCTTCAATTTTTTTCTTTTGGCAGTTTGCACTAGGAAAAACAGTTAAACATAGCTTTTCATCATGCCATGTAACTGCAACTTTCTCCTGTCTTTTTCTTTTTTCTTTTTTTTTTTTTTTTAAATGGAGACCCCGGTACAGAGGATAGAAACCAAAAGGATCATGCAGGCTTAGTCTCCCTGTACCAAAGAACTTGCAAGTTGCAACAGATACTAATTAACAGTTATGGTTTTCAAGGCTTTTAAAGTGTAAAAGCTTTTGATACCACTGTAATTAATTGACCGATGGCATTGCTGACATTCAGTAGCATAACTGCCCGAAGGGGGACCCCATCAAAACAACATTCCTGTATACAAACTAATGGTAGTCATTCTTATCGGTGCAGGATTTCAGCTATCTTTCTCTCTTTTGTCTGAGACAAATTCAGAAGGTATAATTTTAAGCTACCCTACAATTTGAATGTTTCCCCTTCTCCCCAGGTGACCGGGACTTTCACTCTTCCTCTTCTGCATTTTTCAGTCAATGAAGTTGCTGGATTAAGAAGTTCGTTCTTTGTTCCCACAAAACATAATTCCAGCTTTCCCCACTCCCCTCGCAGGAGCCTGTAACCTCTGCATGAGCTTTTTCTTTATAGTTTCCAGACTACCTATATAGGTTAGAACGTGTTATTCTTTACAGAGTAATCTACCTCCTCCAACCCGAGTACTGGGTGCTGCTGCTGCTATGCCTGGAAGCACGAAGTTCAGTCCCCACACAGAATACTTAAATTTCCGTGGCACATGGCACTTTGCATCATGCATTAACATCAGCTATTCGATATTTTCTCCTTTCCCTAGTAGCTGTTTTATGCGTAATGACATTCTACTTGAAGTCTGCTCCAGGGGAATGAATACTGTGGGACGGATTTATAAACACAAGTTTCAGAAGTAGGTCACAGGCAGGCACCAGCTCTCACCTTTAGCAGGCGATGCTGCTCCTGGAGAGACACGGAGACCCGCAGAGGGGTTCACAGCATTTACACAATATTTGCAGTAAATGTGTCATGGATAACTCAAAGTAAAAAAAAAAAAAATTACTGGTCCCAGTGTGCGTGCATATAAACCATCAAACAGGTAGTTAAATAGGCAGTGCTCTCCCTTCCTGCTGTCACTGCTGGCAGAAGAGCTCACCCCACCTATGGGGATACCGACAGCCACATCTCTCAGCCTCCCGCTTTCTTGAGCCTCATTAAGCTCTTCAGATGGCGTGGTGACACAAGGGAGGGACGGGAGCAGGAGCACTGTCTATGTCGCACATGCTTGAAGTAGAATTTTCACGAGAAAACACAGTTTTTTCCCTGACAGTTTTAAAGGCCCATGAGGAACGTTTAGCTATTGTAGACACTTTCATCAAAAGTAGGCTTCAGTATGCAGTTTCCTTCCCTCTGCCCAAGATGGGAGAGCACAAACAGGAGCAAAGCCTGCTCCTGGGACAACCACAAAATCCAAAGGGAAGAATTTGCACAGAGTTCCTGTCAACCACATCCACCCAGACTGGAAAACCACAGAAGAGGGGGACCAATTTCCCAATAGTTTAATACTAACCTACATTTTGAATACTCTGTTGTGGCACTGGATACCTCATGATCAGAATTAATTACAAGCTACAGGAAGCAAAAGAGCGCAAAAAGATTAGGCCTCCAACAAAACACGTCAAGGGTCACGAAGATGCAATGGGCTTGGTTACTTATCGGGAAGGGCAAAGCTGCCTTGCTTCTAGGAAAGTGAGGATATATTCTGTCACAGCTAAGAACCCAAGATAAGCATTTAACCCAAGCAAACATTTCTCCAGAGAGCAAAGGGACTGTGTTGGCAAGTCTAGTTCAAGACATCAGGCTGAGACAAAACAGCTCAGTCAGGCCAGTCTGCCAGGCTACTGTCTCGTAACAACAGGCAGATTTGTGAACAAGCCATTTTCTTAATCCTTGATCTCCCATACCACAAGGCAACCCAACCTTTTATTCTTTGTAGCACCTTTTTTTGAAGGCTGTCTACGTATCCTACATACTCCATTCATCACACCTACAGAGAGGACAAAGCTACGTGGGCACCAACCCTTAACTGATCAGCCAGAATAGTCACATTTGTTGCCCATGACCCAGATTAAAAAGCAGGAAAATTATGAGATGCCACCACAAGAGACCTACAAACCTGCACTGCCAGTTGTGAGAAAACATCTCAAACCACTGCCAGAGCAGTGTCACTCGCTACATAACCAACAAAATCTGTGCGTATTGGGTGACAGATTTGCTTTTTGGTATCTGCTGCAAGCAAAGGAAACATGTAGCTCAGCAGGTATTATGAAAGCAACTAAAAATGAGGACGAGTGGTAGCATTTTTCCTCATTCGTATTATATTTGTGTTTTCAACCATGTGGGTGGGTGAAGCAAGTTCTCATGCAACCATAGCTTTTTCTAAACAAAGCATGTTTCTGTAAACTGGAGGAATCTATTACAAAGCACAGAAAATTTTTTACACACACAGTCTAATAACATGTTTTGTCAATTAGCTCAGTCACCATTCAAAGGAGTCACAATTCTACCCTCTTCCCCTTCTTTCCTCCCTAGAAATGGAAAAAGCAGCAGTTTTAGAAGTAATTCTTAAACACAATTAGCATTTATTATAACTTCCCAGGTACAACCTACGCTTATCTCCCAACAGCATAAAGAGCGTTCTCTTTGAGGGGTTATGATAAAAGTAGTCATTTCACAGCTGATCTCCACACAGTGTTTTAACAACCCTGCCCATTTCTAGAAAATCCTGTCACCCTATAATCTTCAGAAAGATTAAAGGCACATAACATAGCTTTAAAAGCCCACATTGCTTAAGGTCTCTTATTAGTCAGGTTTTCCCTAAACTCACTGTTCATTATTTCTCAGCCAAGAACTGAAATGAAGTTCCTGTAATTCCACTAACATGCCACTTTTAACAGGCAGCAATGGGTGCACTTCCCAGCTGCCAGAGGATCAAAAAGCACACCAGGACCATTATGTGAAGGAAAAGGTGAAAACAGAGCTGAATACCTATGGTCTTCCGAAGCCGTCTGCAGTATTCTTCGTTTAACTCTAAATTTTCTGCATCTATCCCTTCTGTACCTTGAGAAGGCACAGAGAACTCTACGCTCTTGAGAATAAGGATGTTCATCTAACCTGCAATCAAAGCCCCGAGTACTCTACAGCTTGCTGCATGCCCCCCAGAAAAGACGACGTATTAAGCGATACTGCAGTAATTAGAGAAGAATAATGTGTTCCCATTTTTCCCCCGCTTCTTTGTAAAGTTGTAACACCTGCCTGAATCCCTGTTTCCTCTCATCTACCCCCTCACCCTCTCACTACGGTTTTGTGAAGTGGCAGCCAAAACCAGAGGTTGCTCCTAGGTTGGAACATGAAATTTAATTAGGTGCTCCCTCTCCTGTGAGGGTGAGGTGGAGAAAGCCAGAGACAGAAGGCATAAACTCCTTCTGGAAGGAACCCCAAAAAATTAAGCTGCAATCAGATCAAACAGTAAGAGAGAAATATTTATTAATGAAATCTGTGTTAGTGCTGGAACAGGAGAGGTGTTTCCAATCCCCCCGCTCTTTGCAAGGCATTCCTTCTCATTCATATTTTGTTGAACCCTTCTGTTCTGTTTGGGAAATCTAACTCTGGATAATAGTGAGCAAAGCCCATCAGTCATTCCATCCTCTCTTATAGCTCCTTAAGGCTAAATTACCTTCTTATTTTAACCCATCGATGGACACACCACACCACGTAAGTAGAACCCAGTTCTATATGCTAGTGCTCTTTGGGATTTGTTCTTTGGAGGGCAAATGGGTGCTGGATTTCACCTGCAGGAGGAAAGTTTCCCCAAAATTCATTGCTTAATGATGTATCATCCCTCATTCAGATGCTTCGCAGCTTAGCAGAAAATATTCCCTATTCTGGGCAACTTTAACAGCTGTGGAAAGATGAGAAGGGAGCAACTCTGACTACACAGCCTGTTACAGCTCTGCTAACCATATTTCTCTGTACAAGCACACTGTTATGTTTTTCAGTTTTTGCAGGTTCTTACCTTTGGACTGAGATCAATCATGCAGAAGTATTTTTAACCCAGATGACAGAACCATGAGCAACGCTTGGATAACTACAGTGATAGGACCACCACTTTGCTGGAAAAGCAATATAAGCCATCACCAACTGTTAAAAAAAGACTTGGTAACAAATATATCAGGAACCGGTTTTGGATACACAAGGAGAAAGGCAACTAGGAAACTCTTCAGCTATAACTTGACCAGATGAAGTGGAAGTGGTTGAGAATATGAAAACTGAAACCATTTTGAATGATAGCAACCGTGAAGCGGTAGAGTGCGCAGCTCATGGAAGAAGAGCAAAAACAACGGACTTTTGGAAAGGCAGATTTCAGTGGGTTCAGATGACTGGCAGATAGCGTGCCACGTGGAACAAGCCAGAAAATAGCAGCAGTTCTTTAATCTTGCAGTTCTTTCAAGCCAACTTTCACAGCGCAGAGAATGGATAGCAGTGAGAAACTGAAAGGAACTGAGTCACAAATTTTTCAGTGACCTCATGTGCAAGCAGGAAGTCTAAAGAAGGTGAAACTGGACCGTGTTACTTAAGTGACCTCAAAAACATAGCCGGGGCAGGTTGTCCTGGTTTCAGC
>VZTL01038467.1:639-16632 GCA_013400535.1 Scopus umbretta
TGGGAGAACTTCCTCATTTAGTGTACCAGTATGAATACAAAATTTTGGGAGTTACTGATTCCAGATACATGATTGCAGAGATCTGACAGGGGAAGGGATGAAACCCAAGAAAGAGAGATTCAAATGCCCATTGCAGAATTTTCCCATTTTAAAATTTGTCTTTTTGGTTTGTAATGTCAATGGTGTCATTATTGCAGAATCAAGTTACTGTAACAATAAACAAATGTAGTATAAAATAAATACTACGTACATGTTATTCATCCCAGCTACCAGTTCTGAACAGTTCTGCAGGTTTTAAAAATGCACGTACTTCCTTTTGATCAGGAATATAACAGCTAAATTTTAGGGAACAGAGGGATTTGAATGAGTAGCAGCACAGTGATTAGAATGGAAGTCAAAATACTTATTCCTCACAATATCCTTGCAAGTTACATTGAGCACATTTGTTTTTAAATTGAAAATCCTGCAATGACCATTACTGAAGACTGGCCCAGATGGAGGTCTTGTTCTTAGGTCCTACATGTGCAAAAGAACTTTCCTGTGCTATTTGTTTTCAAACCGTGCATTTTCTGTTAGGTTATAATTCTATTCTGAATCCCACATCAATCTGAAAATTTCTTTTAATTTTCTTCACCACCTTGATAACTTTGTAGCATTCTGACAACAAACCCATTGTAAAGTTTTAGGTTGATTGATGGGTAATGCCTAAATTGCCTCTGTTATCCAAACCAGGGTAAACCCTGGTCCCTGGTCCAATCACCTGTAAAACTCCCCTATAGTATATGTTGCCATTTTCTTGCACTGGGAATGAATTGTTCAACTGCAGACTGATATCAAGGGTCAGAAAATGTGTATATAGCATGGACAATCAGAGGGCTAGGGCTAAAAGTGAAACAGGTTAGAAGTCTCCCCAGAGGGCAGGAAGGCTCATTAAAAAATGCTTTGGCCTCCCAACCATACCCTTAACAGGATGTCAACATAATAACGCACAGGGCCAGATCCTGTCTCTGTATTTTATATCTAAGTATAGTGCAAACTAGTGAAATAGTCCCCGACACTTATCTTCTTAATATAAAATGTACCAGGAGCCAAGGCATGCATTACTATATTCAAACCCAGAAACATCTCTGTTATGTATGACATATTGTTGCAGATAGTGGGAAAATACAGGACAATTCTTTCTCTGCTAGCACAAAATGTCTTCTTTCTAGATAAAAATGTATTGCAATTGCATGTCGTCTTTGTAGCATTGTCATGTGTGACCTTTGCCACCTCCTAAACACGAGAGGGTTTCTCATAGTCCTGGAATTATGCTGAAGAGCATAGGTACATTAACTATTCATTCCAGATGAGGGTTGAAAAAGTGCTAAGCAGGGCCTCTGTACCACACACAGGTGATTCCGTATGAATCACAGCTGCTACACAGCCATGAGTACATTGTGCAGCCCATCTCTTTGCCAGCACTGAGAACACCATTATGTGCCCTAAGGTCTAGCCACTGCTGAGGAACTAATTAATTTCTTTTATTAGATTTATTACTAANCTTTTATTAGATTTATTACTAATGTATGAAGGCCTTTAATCCAAAAGCACAGACTCTTGTTGTTTCCATTTAGGGTCGGATGGGGTCCTTAGGAAAGGATATTCTTTTTAAAACAATGGAGGTCATGTAACAGTATTTTATGTGCTGGTAAGTGGGGAGCATTCCTGCTAAATCCTGGCTATGCGGTGGGGTGTCAAGTCCAGAAGGGACCAGCAGGTCAGATCACACAGTCTGACCTCACAGGTTTTAAATTTCACCCAGCATCTCCTAAACGGAGTGCATTGACTTGGGTTGCAGTTTTTCAGCCTGATTACTCATGCAAGGTACTAAACTATTGCTTATTACAAGTGAGGAATGGAAACAAACTGAGACACCCCCAAATCCCAAAAGCCTCTCCAAAGGAAGGAATGGTTGGGTTGAGTCATCCCTTGTGCTACAGAGGGATATAAAAACCTTCAAATGCCCTTGGCACTCTGGCTTTGAGGGAATTTCCTTTTAGCCCTCAAATATAATATCTCCTTTAGCTCTGTGCATGCAGGCAAAGCAGGAGACACGAAAAGGATGGGTCACAGCATGCAGGAGCTCTGTCCTCTGCCAGGGACCATCAACCCCATCAGCTGCTGGAGGAGGGAGGAGGAAAATGGCAATGAAGCCGTGCACAGAATAAAAAAAATTTCCTGGCTCCTGAGGACACTGGGAAGGAAAGTGCAGTTATAGTTGTGGGAACAAAGCAAAGCAGCCTTGAACGTGGTCTGACCTGCTGGTCCATGAGAAATGCACTCTTTGCCAATTCTTTTTAAAATGTCAGGAGGGAAATGTAAAAATTTTAAAAATTGCCCTGTAAAGTTATCAGATGAAACTCTGAGTTGAAATATGGCATTTTCATTCAAACTTGAATGCAAAATAAAAGCATCATAATACTCCTAAAATAAAATAAAATATTTCATTTTATTAGACTCTTCATTTTGGCATAATATCATGTTCCATTTATCCTGAATTGATTTTTTTTCCCCTGATTTATGTGACATCATTTAATTTTGACAGAACCAAAATTTAGTATTTCCTCCATTCTAATGCTTACTCCTTTTGTGCTTTCAAACCTGCCATGAAAAGCCCTGGATGGCAGCTAGGTGGCATTACTATTGTTTCTGATGGTTTTGCTTGTCATTCCTTTTATTATGCAAAGATTGCACTACCTCTGTTTCCACAGATTGATGTTTACAGCATATTTCAAGGCAATTATTTGTGACATTCCCTAAATTCTTCTCTGAATCACTGCTTTCTAAGAAAAACCTTCTGTTTTCTTGGAAAAGCCTTTCTTCTTTGTTCCTAAAGATGAACATTTTACCATTTGCAGTGTTTGCAAACGTGATCATCAGAACTGTTAATGAAAGGTTTCTAATAAGACTTTTCTGGCTTTCTTCTTTACTGTCATTTCAGCAGTAAACAAGGTATTTTAGACACAAAGTATTTTAGTTAGCTAATGTTTATGCCATATCAAGGGTTAGACATAATGCTCAATAAGAAATACTTCCTATTATTATTTTGCGCACGAAAGCAGTGCTCTCATACTTTTAAAATTAATTATACCCTCTGCCAAAGGGGAGTGATCATATGCAGCTCATTGGCTTCACTTTGCTACCTTCACTTAGCTAGCATACAGACAGATATTCAGAGCAATGCTGGGACTGAAATGATCAAAACGCATGCATGCCCCTGCCTTCTGTGCATACAGGTTTTCCTTTATGAGCAAAAGGTTTGTCCCAAGAGCTGACTCTAATTGCAGTGGGACCTCTTGGTGCCTGCTAGTGCTCTCCTAGAAGAAACTACACTGAAAACCAACTGTGCTCATTCCCCTAAGGCAAAAATCTTTCTTTAATACAGAAAAAAATAATTGCAAAACTGCACATGCCATCGGGCAGTCTCAGGTGTAAAAAATATCACAACTTCTAGCAAAGGTCTGTTGAAGAAGTCAGCCCAGAGTGTGCTCCTTGAGGTTTGTCTGGAGAAATCAGAAGGTGAAAGAAAGGTGATTCTGGTTGGGGCTAAGGGAGTCTTCCATGGAAAGGTGAGTCTGGTCTAGGGGAAACTTTCATCAACAAATCTGAAAATGTGTCCTTAATAGGAAAAAGGATAGATGGATATAGCAAAATACTGTCAGTACTACTCTGTGTTGTAGGACAACTGCTGCCTTCCTGCATTACTGCATAATAAACAGATTGGGATGGGGATCTTTTGTAGGGGCCCTCATGCACACCAAAAGGACAAAAGCCTTGTTGAACTAGAAGCTGAGGGTTGCCTACAAGCTCCTTTGAGTTGGGTGCAAGAGCAACAGTAACTCGTCCTGTCTTCAACAGGCATTAAGTGAGTTTGCAGAGTAAACATGATTTGTATGTAAGATGAGGCTGTAGCAAGATCCATCACTGAAAAACATGAGGTAAAGCGGGGATGATTACACTGACATCCCCCACTCTTCTTCCTGCCTTGCACCAGCTGCAGGAGAGGAGAGAGGGCAACTCTGCCTGCCACCTTCCAACCTCTTCTGGATTTTTTTCACTGGTGGGCATCACTGCAGAGTTTTGCTCAAGCCTTCTGAGCAGGGAATACTTTGTCCCATTCAGACCCATTTTTCCTCCCGTCTCCCCTCGCTCATGGCTGCATGGTTGTGTTCCCCCCCGTGCTTTCTGTGCCGCAGAGCACTCACCCAGCCCTTGCAGAACGATGCTGCTCTGCAGATCAGCACAATGTGCTTGACATAGTGCACTCACCAAACCACATGTTTGTAAATGGTGCTCTTGTGAGAGGTTTTCTCAGTTATTACCGCTGGCCAGTGCAAACTGCTGCTTGGTGGGTCACTCTGGTTTTACCCCTGCAGCTTGCATAAACAGTGAGGAATTGTTTTCAGGAAGCAGCAGGAAAGTAAAAAGCTATTATCACAATAAACACTGAATGGCAAGCTGCTTTTTTGAAACAGTCATTTGGGTTAGGGATCGTGAGACATCCAGTTAAGACCTACTCTTTTCTGTTAGTAAAAGGACTTCCCTACTTTTAGCACAAACCATGTGAATCAATATTAGTGGATTTGTTAAAAATAACGTGCACTTATTATCCAGCACAATTTGCAACTAAAACCCAATTACACCAGTTACGAATAAAGACAGATTTTTCAAATGTACACAGACACTGCTGTGCTTTGGTGGTACAGACACAGTGCTGGGAATTAATCACCAGCCCGCCAGCCAGAGCAAACTATGCCAAGCAGCTCTTTCAAAGCTGACGATTGGCTTGGGTGCCCAAAATCTCCTCTATTCTTTCCAGCTATATCCTTTTGTTCAATAAAAGCCACACACTCTTTGCAGCCCTCTGCAATCCTGGATAAGGGGAAGGGCTTTTAGTGTGGCTCTTCATTTGGCATAAGTTAAAGCAGCCATAAAACTCCTCTGCCTTATATCTAACCCAAATTAACTCCATGATTCCCCTGCCAGAAGCAAAGTTTGCTAAGTCACTCATAAACCTGCCTTTCTTATCTGCTTTGTCCATAAAGTGGCAAATCCAGCAATTTTACAAATTTGCTGTACGTCTCGGAATATATCATCGTATTTCTGTGTTGGTTTAATGTCTTGTTCTCATTTACATCACTGTAAATCAGTAAAATCAATGAATATATTAACTTACTGTCCGTCACTGAGTGAAGAATTTAGATGTACATAATGCATATAACTTATGGTGTTAAAGCAAAACTACTAATGGTAAACATTCAGGGCAACAAAGCCACTTTTAAATGTTACTTCAGAGGAGGAATGAAAGAAACTGAATTTAGGTCCTGCAACACCCATGCCTAGAATTACTAGGAAGAAAGATTAAATCCTTCTGCATTGCCAAAGCAAAAAGATAATGAGTAAACTGAAAGATTTTTACTTATCTATGTTGTAACAAGTAAACAAGGAAGTTTCAGTTTTGTAAGAATTCATCACAGCTGGTTGGATCCTGTGACAGAAGTAGCAGACTTCCTGCTTGGGTGCATCCAAGTTACATGTTGTGCTCCAGTACCTACAGTAGTTTTGGTTAACACCCTTGATAGCTCTTAGAGAGGACCACTGCTGCTATGAAAGCTATGGGGAAGAGAGTTCTTGGAAAAATTGTGTCCTCCACTGCCTTAGGAAAGCTGGTGAACAAACCAGAAGAACCTGAAGGAAACTTTTAATGCTGTGAACACCTTTCTTTTTAAGGGATAGAGAGTGTTCCTATATGCCAAAACCAGAAGGTATTGGAGAACCCCTCACAGTCCAGAATAACCACAAAAATGGTGAGATTTCACAACTAGCTTTGTAGAAGGGAACACAAAAAAGCAAAATAACAAAAAGAAGTTGAGCTTATTTGGATCTGCTCCTGGAAGTAAATTTTGAGCCAAAACGAATATAGTGTGCTAAGTATGCAGCATGTGCAATACCAAACCTAAAAGCTCACATGTATGTGAAGCAATATATCCTCACCAACACACAAAAAAAGCCCAAACAAATCTCAACCAAAACCATCACCACAAATGTGATCTAAAACTGACAGAATAAAAGTATCCTTTGTATTGTCTATATCTTTTTAATTTAACAAACTGCTGTATTACTTGGATTTATGCATTTACTTTCTTATTTTTTCCAGAAAAACCAAGCACATTAACAAAAGTGGATATGTTCACATTCCAGGTCATGCTTGTCAAAGCACGTAGTCTTTCTTGATAGATGGTGAATTTTCTACAGGGCAAAGATACCAGCTATGCCAGAAGAAATCTGACCTCTAATATGACTACAGGTAAGAAATAAAAATGACAGAACTTTTATATAATTTGAAAAGATCTTTTTAAAATCCTTATGTAATACCTTTTTCCCCTTGTCTTTTACATCTTACAATTTCACTCTTTTCTTCTACCAGTATAATTTGTGGCAGTCATTATGAGACTGTTTTCTACAGGTTTGTTGTGTACTTCTCCTTTGAAAAATACTTGTCTTTGAAGTACCACTTTTAAAAGTATTATTCTTACAAGAACAGCTTAAGTTTGCCATTTAAGTTCTGTTAAGCTTAGCTGGTTTTCTACAATCAAATAGTATTATTCTTATTCAGGATTTTTCAGGGTCTTAATTAAATTATGGTTTTTGTTTGCTTTTAAATTAAAATAGGAAAAATGTTTTTATTACATTTCTTTTACAAAAAAAATACACTGAAAAGATTTTATTTTTCATCTCAGATCTTAAGTCATGAAAATGTCCACAAACACAGTTAATAAGTTAAAAAATATAATTTTATGGACTACACCTTATGGAACCACAGTCTAAAGTTGTGATAGCTCTGATTTTTTGATAATATCTCTCCCTTCAGAGAAGGTAGGGTTATTCAAGGGTATGCCTTTCAGAAAGAACTGAATAATTTAGGAGCACAAGTCCCATTGCAAGGAGAAAGTGGTCCTACGGTAAAGACTTTGAAAGCCCATAAGAGAGAATTCATAAAGGTTCAGCTTCTTCTTGCCTGTTACTACATTTTGAACTTGAAATTGAAGTGCTTTGAAATAAAGACAAATGAGCAACCCAAGGGAATAACTTCTCCTGACAGTGCCTTTGGGAGTGCCTTTCATTTTTGTCATGAAATACAGTCTTGCCTTGGCTGTTTGCCTGCATTTGATGGCTGCACTGATAAGACGAGGTCATAACATTTGGGAATGCTCTGACTTGATATAATCAAAGTATCTTCCAAGACTACAACTACGGAGCAGTAACAAAAGGAAAACTGTTCTTAAGGAGGACAAAAAGTACCAGTAAGAGGGATAGGAACCATGCAAAAGAGGTGGGCTGTGAGGGGGTAGAAAATGGGTAGGAAAAGATGAGACAAAAAAGATGAGGTGTGTAGAAAAAGATGACAGCAAAAGTGGGAAAGGGAAGAAAATGAAAGGTCTTGGATAGAAGAAAAAAGAGAGAAGCAGAGATGATGCAAATGTGTCATGGGAGCAATGTGTAATGGAAAAAGACAAGGGAAGCTTCCCCTGTTGAAAATATTGAGAATCAATTGATGACCCTTGGTAGGAAGCCAGTGAAGGTAATAATGATGAGACTTGGTGAAAAGTAGCAATAAAGGAATTGCCTTGGATGAGATCAGCTGAGGAGAAATTGCTGTTGGCCTCTAAGAACCAAGTGTTAATTCCCCCGTGGGATGGAAGATGAAATCTCCTCTGAAAGTGTCTTCCAGCTGGTACTACCTTCCTAGAACTGTAAACTTTGATCTGAATTATGATGTTTAAGCTGCAGAGGAAGAATCATTGTCAATGACCTGGTGGAGATGATGGAATGCTCTCCCATTGAGTGTGCAGGTGACACCAAGCCAGGGTAACAAACAGATGTCCTTGAGGGCAGGGCTGCCACCAAAAGAGTCTAGGCTGGGGGAATGGGCCAACAGGAGTCATACCAAAGTCAACAGGGACAAATGGAAAACCATGCCCGGGGCAGGGAATGCCTCTGCAAGGGGATAAGTGTTCAGTTTTTGGGCCTCCAGCTTAGGGAAAACCTGGATACATCTGAGTGAGGTCAGGGGAGGTCCCTGCATTGTCTGGGGCTGGAGGCCCTACCATATGAGGAGAGGCTGTGGGACAAGGGCTAATTCAGACTGGGTAGACGATAGTGTCAGCAGCCCCAGCACGTGCAGGGAGGGGATCAAGGAGGTGGAGACAGGCCTTTCACAACAGTGTGAGTAACTGAGATTTTAAAAGTTCAATAAACAAGTAAGAGATCATTATCTCCACACCTTGTGGAATAAAGATTTTCCCATGGCAGCATCATTTGTATTAAACACTAAGCTACACAGCTTGAAAGCCTCATGAAAGAACATTGATGGAAGACTAGCCTGTACCCTCCTTACATCAAATATGTACTTATAATGGCAGTTACAATTTGACTAGAGTATGTTGTGTGCTGTAATTTCATCAGACTCTTAAAAATACATTATGATAATTAATTCTATACTTACCCATGTATATCCAGGACATTCAGAACATGATTTCCAGCTGTATGGCCGGCAAAAAAAAGGTCTCACCTCCAAAGAGCTGGCATGTACATTACACAGGATAATCTAGACAGCAGTAAACAATAGCATGTGGAAATCCTGCCTTTCATTATTTTCTAGGACATGCCATTAAAAAACCAAAGAGTTTGTTAACCACTCTGGTGAGTAAAGCAAACTGTACATGATGTTTAGCATGATAAATGGACAGTCCTTTATTTGTAATTGGGAACACTATTATTTTCTATCAGTATTAGGATTTCTGTGTTTCTGCTGATTCACTTCCACTAAAATCAACAGAAGGAGAAGGATGGAGGAGTGACCTGCCTTACTTTTAATGGTGGATTATGCATTTTTACAAAGAGCCTGATGCAGGGTCCTTTGTCTAAAGTGAATTGAAAGGCTTTTACACTTTGATGGCAGTTGTATCAGGTGCTAAGAAGAACAAATGTCTTATGAAAAGCTGCTTCTGCTGCTGTATTTAGAGAGGTAATTAATAGCAAGGTTAGAGGGAGATCAAAGGGCTATGGTGGGTAATTAGAAAAGTTGGGGAAATTGCTTCTTATAAAACAAAACCCGTACAAAGAAGGCAAAAAATAAAGCTGTGTGTTGCTGTCCTCCCAAGCAAAAAATATGTTTCTTATTTCTGTCACAAAATAGGCTCACAAAATAGACTATAATTTGTTCTCTCTGCTACTTTAGTCAGTCATGGTAAAATTCAGTTATGCCAATAAGAAGCAATAAGAGCGACCTAGACAGATGACGGCTTACTTGCTTTTTCATTAGGAGAGCAACAGTGAAAGCCCATTTCACTGCAGGCAGAGAATTAGAGGATTAGGTTCATTTGCTGCACTTTTACTTTGGACTCCATGTGGTCCCCATCTGGAGCCGTCGGAAGAGGAGAGCTTGACAACACATACTCGCCAGCTCGTTTCCACTTTGTTTTCGCTGACGTGACTCTCAGGCCTGAAGCAGCGACACAAACCCTCCCCAGGCTGCCCCGCTGCCCCCAGCTCAGCCCTGTGGTGGGTCGCTGCTGCAGCCTGCCCTGAGCCCCTCCACATGGACGCCCATCCTCGCTTCAGGCATCTTCCCCCTCCCCAGGCTTCCTGCTAAAGTTGAAAGGCGAGGTATCTGCCAGCAGGAAGGATCCCTTCCTTTGCAAAATGGTCTTTTATTTTGGATGCTGCACAGCAGGTAATTTCCGTCAGGGTGGGGTGAAGGGATCTGCGGTGGAAACCAGGCTGCAAAACAAGATGCTCACTACATCTTCCCCAGGGTCCTGCTTGCTGTCCCCTGTGGCTGCCTCCCCAGCCAGGATATCCGGGAATGGCGTTTACAGCTGCCCAGAAATGCCACGTGGGGATGTGTGACCAAAACACCAGCTGCCATTTACCGGGGGCCCCCGCTACCAAAGGAAGACCTATTGTCCTGCAGCAGGAAGCGGGATGAACCCAAGACAGTGTGTGAAGATAATGTGCGGTCTAGTTAATAGGCATGGTCTGGGGATAAGGCACTGTCAGTCATGCAGGATCAGGCACACGGCATGCAGGAAAGACAACAGATGGCATGAAAACCCACTCTTCTCTCCTTCTTCCTCAAGGAGATCATACTGATTGGAAACTCGCCAAAATTTTCCAGAGTCTCAAAGCTTGAGTAAAGAGTTATTACATTTCCATGATTCAGAAAGCAAGTATTTTCAGTTTGTTTTAATCACAGTGGCTTCTCCAGCTGCAGAAGACTCCCCACATTTGCTTCACACGGTAACTTTGAACCAAGAAGTGATCACAATCCATCCACCATGCAATGTGGATCGCATCCACAATCAAGAGTGCCATTTCTCTGCCTTTACAGTCAAGACAATGAAAATCCTGACAACAGGGTGCTATCACTTCTCAATTTCTTATTTCACTCTGGTATGAGGTAGTGCATCCCCTAGTGATGTCAAAATCATCAGGCTTCCAATCTGTTACATCAGTTGACGTCAGCTACCTGTGTCCTCCCACCTTTTTAAAATCTGTTCATTTTTTTTGTTTATGAAATTTGTGCTTGTGTGCTGCTGTGTGGTTCCACCTGGTCTCACTATCTACCATGGCAGGTTCAGAACTCGAGAGCCAGCCAAGGGAAACATGATGTTCTGCTGAACAAGGAGGTGCTCATGCTGTAGGTGGCACTCTTTGATCCAACTCAGCCAGACACCAAGGGCTGGCCTCTGTTAGCCATCACACTGCACTTGAAGGTGCTGTCTTTCCACAGAGCCATAAAACAGAGGTTCAGGCAAATTGCCATCGTTAAAAATGCCACAGCACTTTCCCTGTGACAGTAGGAGTGTTTGCCTCCAGTGCTTAAGCCAAATTTTAATTTGAGTAATTTACACACTACTGGCCTAGAATCCGATCAATGGTTTCAACTTGATAAGGCAATTTAAGTTTTTCTGGTCACTGCCATGTTCTGTGGTGCTGCTTTTTGTTGTTACATAGCTGTTGCATTTCACCTCGAGGTGGCTGTACAGCAGCTGTTGACAAAGTGATTCTACATTTACAACATGTGTAAGTGTGTTGGTGAAGTTTGTACAACATGTTGAGCACTTTCTGGATTAAAAGCAAGATGTGCATGCAAATGTGTTGTAATTACTATTATGCACATCTTCCTCCAAATATGCATTTGCAGAACCGTTAACCTTAATGGGAGCTGCAAACATGCATCCAAAAATGATCCTTAATTCTCTCCAGGCATAATAGCTGCATCAGTAAAAGAAGTTTTAATAGCAAATAGCTCTATTCATGTGACCTTATCAAAGAAAAGCTTCAACTATTTTGCTAAGTACAGCAACTTCAAAGACATCTTCTTTCATTCATGTACTACAAACGAGCCTCACTGAGGATGAACGCTGAGTAAACACTGAAAGAGAGAAAATAAGATAAGGCGCATGGGAGGTTTAACAAAGCGAGAACACATTTCACTCTTCCCACTGCCCTACATGGGTTAAGCAACCGCGAGCCCCAATTATGTTATTGTTGAAGTGCCTTTGAAGCACTACGCAAGCTCTTATATTCCAAGGAGTTACAGGAAAGGATGTTGCCGTTGTTTTTATGCAGTTGACCACTTCTTAATGGACTTCATATGGTCTCTGTTTTTTCAAAGCAGCCTTCCTTATCACAACTACAGCATGGCTCTCATCTCTGCAAATTCTTCATAACAAATTTATCATTTGTCCCTCTCCAAACCCATACACACATAAATCCCCTTCCAATCCTGCCGGCACATGTGAAGCAACAACCTCAGTTAACTATTAGTCCAAACAGCAACTGTATAAGTATAAAAATGAATTTCAGATTGACTACATTACTGTCTGTCCTGGTGTATCAGGTCCAGACCAAGCACAGAATCCAAATCTGACACTAAGGAAAGTGGGAACATAGAATCATAGAACCATGGAATAGTTTGGGTTGGAAGGGATCTCAATGACTTCATGGAAATACCACTAGACTGCAGTATGGTCATGCTTAACGGCAATTATTCCTGCTTCACTACCTCTTGGCTGTGTTTGTGAGGCAGCATCAGAAGCAGAGCCTGGGCCTGACCTTTGGGGCACCTGGTTTGTGGTGATCCCAGGGGAGCACAGAGCTGAGAGCCGAACAGAGCTGCTGAGCAGCACAGTCTGGTTTCTTGGACTTTTTAAAGTCTCTTGGAATCTTGGTTTAAGTCTCTTGGTTTAAGCCTCTTTGAGTTTTTTTGTGCATGACCTAGGGTATGAATTAACTATTAACTTTGATTTCAGTGTGACTTGTAGAAAAAAAATAGCTATGAACAGTCCTTGACTATTTCAAAGTATGATATTATTCATCTAATCCTGTCGTGAAAGTAACAAAGCTACAGCTTTTTTTACAGCTGTGTGTTTGACATGAGCCAACGAGACGAGGAAAAAAAAAAGAATGGGCTTATTATCTTCTTATCAGGCTCTTCCTCTAGAAGTAGCTGCTCACTTTCTTTGAGTGAGATCAGCTTCCGCAATTCAAAGCCTGAAACCTTCATCTGAACCTGATGCTACAGCTGGGCAGGATTCTCAGCTGTATATGCTGACGGCACTGTGCAGATAAGGCAATATTTGACCATGGACTGGTTCGGCTTGAAACTGAATATATTTAGGAAGAAAATGAGAATTTTCAGCTTACACCCAAGTAATTCACAGAGATGAACAAATATTTTAAAACGAGGGTATTATTTTTCTGTTAGGGAGGAGGATTTTTATTGTTCCTGTTTCCGGACAGCTGGAGGTTGTAGTCCACACAATGTCATCAAAACAGTTTAGATACCATCTAACTGTAAAATAATGTAATTAATATGTACAGATATTTATCATCTTATTAAGGAGACCAACACAGAAAATACAAGCCTAATACAAACTTGGCTTAAGAAGATAAAAGGCAACTTATTCCTAGCCATATCTAGGGAATCTAAGTGTCACCAGCCAGCTTTGGTTTTCGCTGTCACATTCAGAACCCATTAAGTAGTACTTTGTAAAAAATAGGGCTATGTGACCAAGTTGATCTTTTTCAGTCCAGACTTGTGCAGTGCTAAACCGCCGTCATCCTGACACTGGTGCTTGAAACACTGATTGCAGGTTTACCACAAGGAGCTAGCAGCCACCAAACCACTGGTCCTTCAAGCAGCTCTTGGGCTTATGTATGGTGGGGATGTTCAACCTAGGCAGACAGGCTAAACTTTGACTGAAGTGAAATCCCTGAGCATGTATCATGTAGAGGTTCAGGTAGCTTCAAAATCAGCTGCTTTGATTGATTGTGCCAAATGACTTGTTAATGCAGAGCTGCTGGAGAGGAGGTCCTGCCTGTCTTCCCATAGACCGTGAAAGGAGGACAGGGAAACTCCAAAGGAGTTAGAGAAGGTAAGGTGTGAAAGTCTGCTGAGGAGGGTCCAAGCTACAGCAAAGCGAGCATGTAATTCTTCAATGCAACTCTGAGAAAACACAAACTTTGCTAAGGGACTACTAAAATCCCCCTGCAAACCTTAACATTTCTCAAGAACCATTTATTGTTTATATGTGAAATCCAGACATTGTGCAAAATCACAGGGACCTTCTACTTCTGCGGTGGTTCCCCATCCAGGCAGCACTGCAGACCTCTCAAAATGCTTGAAAGGTACTTTATTTTTTCAGTCTCTTTAGATTTTGTCTGAGCCTGTACCTTTCTGCACACAAGAGCGCTATCTCACTGAGCAATCTTGATACATACATCATATTAAAAGCATGTTATTATCTTAATATCTTTTATTTCACTGCTTGATTTCTGAAAACTTGTTGCTGAAATCTGAAATGGTCCTCTCTGGAGTTGTCTGTGCAGAGAAACACTGATTTCTTGGTCTGCAGCCAGACTGGCTGACTGCCCATTTCTAAGTAGGGAGACTAAAGTGGATCTTTCAAACTTAAATTTAAATTTAAATACTCTTTTAGTTGCGTAGGAATGAGATCACTTCCTTAGTTAATAACTACCAGGGATGCTGGTTTACATTGCTCAGTGGAAAAAAGAATAAAAATTGTAGACATTATTAGCTGCACAGATTTCTGAGAATTTCCCATTTTATTCTGATATGATTTTAAAAAAGAAAAAATGTTCCATAACTGGCAAGCATGATATTTTTTCAGGTGGCTGGAATGTATTTTAGTAATTTATGTCAAAAGGAAAAAGAAGTATAGATGACATTTGTTATATTGTTAGTCACTGACTGATTTCTTCTCTTTGTATTACTTCATATATTAAATTAATGTGGCAGTCTTTCAGTTAACAGAATTAAGAAGCAAAATGCCATCATCCAGGAAGAGCATCCAAGCAGATTACAAGGCCATTTTGCTTCAGGTATTAAAGCTAGCTTTAAATGAACTGAGCTGGACACCTCCATGCAGCATAGTGTTGTATCACTTAGGCATACCCTTCCTTGTACTCTATACACACCTATCTGCCGTATTGAATCATTTGAAAGCTAGCTCAGAAGTTTTTGATTTTTCAGCCACCATGCTTTTAAAAAAATGTATTTTGTGAGAAATGTATTTTTTATAAGGAATGCTTGCAAAGTTCCCTGCTACTTTCACCCACATAAATAAAATGCAAATTGTATCTGTATCTAGACAGTGTTTCTCAGAGGACAAGAAATAAGAAGAGTGTTTTAATCCATCTGTTAGATTTTTTCTTCCTGATCTCTGCAGTCACCTGTGGTACAAAGAAATAGCTGTACAGGGGAAGGCAGAATCAACACATAGGAAGAACAAATATTTCAGAAATAAAACCAAAACCTCCTATGATATGGATTTCACCTATTGGTAAAACAGCCTTCCTTGGTCATTTATTAAACCAAACTTTTTTTTTTTTTTTCTATTTTTAGTTTTTGGCACTCTAACCTTACAACTACAGTGGAGCTTATTTTATTGTAATTTGGAGGAAAGATGTAATAGCAGCCAAGAAAGGAAGTCGAGCCTCTTACCAGCATTTCTCTGTGTCTCACCTTCATTATAGAATAATTTACTCCTGGCTGGGCAAGCCTGTGAAGCTTAGTTTGCCTTTAGAGGGAACTTTGAAGCTACTAACATCCTTGCAAATTGGATAAGTGTTGCATTACAGTGGCTTGCAGCCCCAGATAGACCCTTTATCTGCTTTGAACTTCAATAACAACCTCAGAAAAATTGAAATGCCCTTAGCAGGCAAGAACTCACTTTCCACACTCAGGTTCAGATTTCCAAAGCATAAAGAGAGTCTTTTTCTTTTTCTTCCCTGAAAGCAGGGCTAACACAACCATAGCAAATTAAGAGCCCCACCCTTCTAGTTTAAGGTCCTCTGAGGAGGGAGCCCTTGTGAACATGGATAGACTCCTGATGCTGAAGAAATTGCCTATGCGAGTATGGATTGCTTACTGGAGCAGCATTTGTACAGTCAGGCCCTACAGGATCATTTTACTTGGGCTGAAACAGCTGAAACCTTTTGAAATTGTTTGGACTGTGCATGCCAGCAACTGAAATCGAAAAGATTTTTTTTACACTGTAGCAGTTTTTTGTGTGTGTTTTGGTTTTTTTTTTTCCTTCTCCTGGAGTGATAATTACAAACGTAGTTAATCCAGCTCAGACTGTATTGGGAGATAGCTATAATTCATTCTGGCAACATGGCCTTGCCAGTCATTTATAAACACTGTGAGAAAGGACTCGGTTCTGCTCTGCTCTCATCCTCTGAGAAACACTGCTGAGACTGCAAGCCAACGCAACAGGGACGTATTGGTATCGTACATGCCGTTTGCAGCTTGGAGGAAACAACTGCTTCCAAAACTGTTGCAAACAGCTCCTCAGTACAGAGATATCCTATTATTGCTTCTATCACAGTAAAATACTACTTCTTATCTTAACTCCGATT
>VZTL01038475.1:0-16006 GCA_013400535.1 Scopus umbretta
ATTAGTACTATAGTACAATATAGAATTAGTACTATATAATTAGTGTATAGTACTAATACTAGTACTAGTTATCGTTATATTTAAAATTATATAATAGAGTATTTTTTGGATGTTTTTATCAAACGTCTGATTCTTAAGTTTTGTTGCTTTTTCCCCTAGCCAAACACTTTCTCATGAGTAGCTTTTCAGAGTAAGAAGCATAAATTACTTTTTTTTCTCTTAATATTAGTAAAAGCAATTTTTGAATCGGGTAACATCATTGAAACCAAAGAATTTAATGTCAAATAGTTACGTGAGTTGTAAATAGTATGTTAGCTGATACATTCCATAATATTTAGCTCAACAAATTGTAAGATGCAAGGAAAATAAAAGTCAAAACTGATGTTCCATTAATTTATTAATCTAGTTGCACAAGTCTCACATTTCAACAATTCAGATACTGTTCATGCAATATGATTACTATTTTACTGTTCATGTGCCTGTCAGTAATTCTCTGGAGATACTGATGAATATCAAATAATTATTCAGCTGAGGATTTTTTTCTTTTTTTCTCTAGCAATGGGTAATTTGTGAACTTAAGGGGAAAGGCTTTTGGTTTTGTTTTTAAACTATCTATTATTCCTAAATTTAGTTTGTATCAGTGACGATTTCCTATTTGCACAAAAGTTAAATGTGAAAGGTCCTCTTATTTGAAAGTTTATCTGGGTTCAAAAGAAATGTAAATGGGAAATACTACTATGATGGTTGATATTAATCCAACAAAAAAAACCCCAACCCCCCCCAAAAAAAACACCACCTTTTACAGTATGAAGAGCTGGTACCCACTTTGTAATCGGATGTATGCACTGCTGGTAAGAAATCGGTGCGTAGTTTAGTAACAAATAGCTTGCATATGCAGCGATGCAGGCTATTTAGCTGCACTTTTCTGAGGGTGGTTAGTTGATGTGCCATGTTTTGCTTTGGCTGTTCATGTCTCGAGTGAAAGCAGACTTACTTTTTATCTCCTTTTTGGTTACACTGTACTGAAGAGGTTACTGCTGCAGAAGTGGACACTCTTGAAAATACATGAATGGCAGCTAGAAAAAAAACAACCTGAGAAGTAGGACGCTGTTGAAGCAGAGGATGCTGATGCAGATAATGCCAAGATAACTGGCTTTGAGTGGATGAAGTAGCTAATAGTTTCTGAATCTATGTCAAGGAAAATAATGCAGGTCACTTAAGTTTTTAATCCAAGGCCAAGCTGTTTGGGTCATGCTGAATACCAGTTTTGTGAGAAATGGCTAATAGTTCAGTAACTGTAAAATATATGGGGAAATTGTATGACATCTTCTATGCAGTTATATGATAGAGATTTCATGTCTTTTTCACATACTGGCGGTGTACACACATTATTTCATGTATTAATACTTCATATATTAACAATGTAATGATATTTACAAATGCGTATATAGAGAAATAGGTAATGCCATAAGTCAGTGTAGTTTTCTAAGTAGTGTGTTGAATCTACTGAGATTTATTTGTATTTGAAGGGACTTCAGTCCATACAGATGATGATGCTTTTCTGGTGATATTCTAGGACTCCACTACGCTGGACAAGGTAATCCTAACAGTCTTCCATGGCCTTGATGTCTGTGGTCACAGGTGTTAAGCCCTACCTTTGCCGTTGTCCATACAGATGAAGGTCTTCCTTTGCTTTGCACGAAAAGGTATTTGGAGGTTTTGGTTGTTACAGCTTAGCCTGAAGTTGGCAAGAGCCCACGTGCTGTGCTGAAGTCCGCTATAGGGGATGTTTTTGTCTGCAGGGCATGTCATGGATCACAAAAGATACCTGTCCCTATCTGGGAATACAGAAATCCCCATATAATAAGGAAATGCTGAAAGCAGATCTCCACCTGGAACAGACTGAGCACGTCCTGAGCCTCATACTTCATTAGTTTACCTTGCATTTAATCACAGCCACAGAAATTCGATGTAAACCATTACAGCCTGGTTCAGTAGCCTGTTGCGGTGCGTGGTTTGTTTTTTGTTGGGTTGGGTTTTTGGTTTACATCAGGTTTTCACAGGTACAGTGGTTACACGAGGACTATGGCAGATGAAACGGCTGTTGCTGCCGAGTGCTTCCCACAGGCAGCACCGTTCCCACCTTGTGCAGGCTGAATCGCAGCCTGCACCTCCATCACATCCCTCTCTGTATAGGTCATTCAAGAACCAATTGAGCGGGTAGAATCTTATTCACATTTAAAGTTTGGTTAGTTTATTTTTTCATTTTTTTTAAAAAAAGGAAGGTCATGTTTTTCTGGTTTTACATAGACCTATTATTGCAATTCTTCCATTTCACAAGAAAAACAGTTAGCAGTTAAAAGTGACATTGCAAGAGTACTCAGAATGTTTTGTAAGAGAGAATGTCAGAGGCAGATAAACAGAAAGCTTCACCCAAATTTCAATAAGCATATTTTTGTAAGTTCTGAAGAAATCAAAGGTCAAACGCACATATAAGCATTCAGTGGTATTTTACATAGTTTTCCTCCTGGTTGTTTTTTTCTGTGCAATACAGCTTTTGAGGGCTTTATAAGAGTGTGTTTTGATTTTAATTGTGGAATTTGCATTCAGAAAATATATTTGATGTTTGCTTTAAACATTCTAATTTAATACGGTAAAGAATTTAACCTTGTTCAGGTCTATTTATCTAGAAGCATTTAAAGGACTTGATGTTGTATTACTGATACTTAAATCTACAGATAGAAGAATTCCATTGTAGGTTAGAAACTGGTTGTTTCTGTCAAAAGTTTTGAAGCCAGTGGGAGTTAAACTCGCAGTCCTTCTTGTCGCAAATTCAGAGGTTTTGCAAATATGTTTATCTCTAGTGTACACCGTGCAGTGTCCCTTTTTCCTGTTCTGTTTTTCTGCCCTTTAAAACATTTATAATGCAAGATCTTGCTGATCTTGGTTTATTGTGTGTGTGTATTTGTGTTGTATATGTTTGAATTTACACAAAATCAAGCACAAAACTCAGAATTTAATTGTGTCTTTGACGGTTTGATTCTCACACGGATGTCATATATGAGGCCATGTCTGGACTGTTATTTGGAGTACTTTATTGCTTTAATGCTTACATCTCTGCAGAGAGACTATGAAGTGTTTATACATTAGTGCTTCTCTGGTTTGCTTAAAGTTAGATGCTAGCCTGATGCTCTGTCTAGGAGTGTATAAATGGTTACACAAGGGGCTAAAAAGATATGCAAATGTTAGAGCCTGTTGTTCAGGTTTTTAGACTTTAAATAGAGACATCTGCCTCTGTGCTGGCCACTGTTAAAAAAAAAACAAACAACAAAAAACAAACCCCAACAAAACAAAAAAAAACCAAAACACCAAACCTAAACGTTCCTCATGTTTATTAAGGAGTAGAAAGTTACTTATTTTCACTGTTGTCCTTCTTGCATGTAAGCTTGTTTCTGTGTCTCTGATTTGCCTCCGTTCCTGCTGGTTGAAGCTGATGTGTTCCGGACGTCGCTGGTGCTGTGTTCCCATGAGCCTGCTTTCGATAAGGTGGAATTTTCCTCATGAGGTTTGGGGCAGGGGGGAACCTTCTCCAAAAGAAGTTTCAAACACATCTTCTTTGTGCAATTCTTTTACTATATTGCTTCCCTTGTAATGGGGAAAAAAACAACCAAAACCCCCTTATTTTATTGTTACTGGTTATTATACAATGATTGTTTTACTTGTGACTTGTTTTATCCTTGTTACCTACATTTCCTTGCATCTGATCTTAATCTTCCACGGTCCCCTTTCATTTCACTTTCTTGCTTTGTTTTGTGTCCCTTTCTTCCTTTCCTGTTTGATCTAGTCCTTTATTTAGTGAACAAGTTTTGATGATAGTATGAAAAGTCTAGTCCTTGGAGCACACTGGAAGGATATAGAACTTGTCAGCCAGGACTCTGCAGATAATGGAGACGTGCTTGGCTTCTGCAGGGGGAGTATGTGACTGGTGAAATTGCACAGAAACCAGAGAAAATAAAACTTAATGCCTTAATTCCTGAATGTGAAGCTTAACACTTCAGGTTCTGTGTCCAGCTGTAATTTACAGAAATGTTGAGAGAGCATGGTAAGAATCAAACCCAGTATCACAAACTTTCTCATGGTGAAGCAAAATAACTGTACTAAATAATATGAATATCTTTATTTCTGGAAGGAGGAAGACACAAAAAAGGAAACCAGAATGTAAAATAATCCCTTTTGTTCCCCAAAATCAACACTGCTCCCCCCCTTCCCTTTTTTCCCCAGACTTCTTGTTTTGTGGTTGTAATGCGGTCTCGAGTCAGTTTTCATTTGAGTTAGAAGATGGGGCTATTACATGCTTTTGCTTAGCTTTCAAGTTATTCACCTCTAATTTCTGAACTGCAATTAGAAATAAACTTTTTTCTTCCCCCTACTTTTCTTTTTGCATTCTAGGGTAGCAATTAAGAAGAACTGGGTGAATAGGTTACCATTTTATCCAACTCTATTACTCTGACTGATGGAGCTATTAGATAAAGGCAAACTGTAATTCTTTATTACCTGCCTGGCTCATTTCTGCACTTTGCCCTGGAGAAGAGCTGCATAAAAGATCAGAGTGCTATTGAAAACTCCTGAGCAAATACTGAGCGGCTTGCTTGGTCACTCAGGTAATGACCGCATTTCATGGAAAGGTAACGTGCACATGCGAGTGGTGCCCGTTTGTTTGGGTAAATACGTGGTGAGAAACTGCTGGCGTGGTGTGGCTGAAGTAAGATGGCTTTGGGAAGGAATAGCTGAGAGCACTTTGTATATGATAAATACGCTTATAATTAGTGAGATCATTAGCATGGACACCATGTACTTAAGTATTCACAAAGAAGTCTTTAAGCTAAGCAGTTAGCTTCACAATGAAGGAAAGAGACAAAATGAATTATATACAGCTGAATAAGCTTTTCAGAATCTCCAAGGAGGTGACTTGTCTGTTGATGGCCAGTGGGGGTCGAAGAGTGAAATAATTACTTAACAGCGTGTAAACAATGTGAGATGTGAAGTGTGCATTTTTTTCCTTTTCTTTTTCTTTTCCTTTTTTTTTTTCATTGAGAGAGTTTCTTGTTGCGATGGCTCCACTGGGACAAGCAGCAGAGAAATTTGATTAAATGGATGCCTGGGGTCATGACCCTGTCTAAACATGCTGCAGCTCTCAGCATTAATCAAAGAATGTTAAAAAAAAATTCTGACCTTGCTGCATATGAGTATTGGTGAGCTCTGAATGCAGTTGTAGATGGATAGAGGGCTGTGTGTGGCTGTGTGAGCGGCCTGCTTACAAAGAAGAACAGAAGAGGAGGCAGGTTTCAAGGACAATGGCAAGCCATCATGTTGTTTTAGTTCCTGTTATGGGACTTTCATGTGCTGATAGCCCATCAACAGCAGTGAAGTTTGGAGATCCCATTAGAATGCAGTTGGGAATGCAGCTTTTTATTACAAACTACTGCTGCTTGAACCCTGTGTGTGGAAAATATTTATAGCTCAGTGATACGTGAGACCCATGGGTTCAGGAAGGGTTCTTGGCTGCCTCCCCTTAGTTCAGTGGATCTGAAAGTACAGAGAAAGCAACTCTCCTTTGCAGGAGTAGCCAGGATTATTATCATGCTTACTGTTTTAAGTGTGTGTTTGTAAAGAGTTCTTGTAGTACCAGGGTGAAAGTTCTTGATTTTTACTGAGCAAATTAGGTAGTAATAGAGGTTACAATAAATCAGTAAAGGGGATGTGGCCATACATGCACAAGTGGGTTTTTTATATTATTTATACTATCCTGGATTCCTACTTGAAATCTCCTGATCCATCTTACTTCATTCTCAGTATCAAAAATTCTTACAGGAGACAAGAATATTTTGGGTAGACAGGGTTATCGAGTGAGTCAAGACTAATTACCGTCCAATTTTGAAAACAGCCCAAGATAGGGATAGATGTTTCATCTCTCTTGAAGTGATGTAGCTGGGTATTGGAAGCTGTGTGATCACCGCAGCCTTGAACTCCTGGCGTACTAATTTCTTACCTGTTACCCCCTCTGTAGAGTGGGATACAAGTTCTCTAAATGAGTTTTGCAATATTTCGTTGTGGTTTTTTACATCTATTAGGTGATGTGAAAGACACTACATAAAGAACAATATTGTGCATGGTATCATAGGCTGTGAATCAGAAACTTGATTAGAAGTCCATATTTTGAATTGCAGTTTGTCTTCCTTTGGACTCGTATTTAGAGGGTGCAATCTGGCAGTCTAGTGTAGGTAAACCAAGTATTAAAATGGAGACTACACCTGGAAACTTAGCTGTGTTTGAAGAAACATTGGTTAGCTTTCACAAGGCACATGACTTAAAATTTATTTTCCAATGCCCTCCAAGTTCCACTCTCTACAAGGATTTTGTTGGATGTTCTTTCTAGACAGAAATTAGTAAATTATGTAGAAATAACTTGCACCTAATCTTAGGATTTAAGGGAAAATAAATATTACACTAGCATAGACCTTAATGTTTCAAGAAGGTAATAGGACAAAAGAGATGATTCACTTCACATCAGAGGAATTAGTTTGATCTCTCTGTCTATTGTTCTCCCTAATGGTGTCACTATTATAAAAGATTTTTGAGGTCATTAATGGCAGCAGCTCTCATCCATCTGCGTGTTGAATTCTGGTCAAAAATGAATGCCAGAAATTAACAAATTAGAAACTGTTAAACTATGAACAGGTGTAAAAAATATGTAGAGCATCTATATGAAGGAAATAGCCCGAAGCTTGGAAACGCCTGAAATAGCTGGATAGGGAAAAGAGGTAGTAGAGGTCACATTTGGTGCTGCAGCAAGAACAATAGATCCACACAGTGAACGGTAGAAACCTTCAGCTGAAATTCTAAGTTTATTTTCGAGGTGTACTGATTAACCATAGAATTCATTGTGGAGCATGGACCTGCATTCACTGGTTTTAATGTCATAACTTTGCATGAAAAGCCTAACAAGCCAGTTTTCAGTAAAGCTATCCTATGCATGTTACTGTGATAGAAAAGCCGCAAAAAGCAAGTCAAATACTTGAATTTCAGTATTTCAAAATAATAATAATACATGAAAATCAGTTTAAAAGATTATGTATGTATTCTCAGGCAAGCTCCCTCTTCTGAGAGCTAGCAAGAACCCCCGGTTTTAGAAAGGTTTTAAATTACAATGTAAATCACTGATGATAAAACCAAAACCTGGTCTAGTTGTTGCTGACTTCTGCGTGGCCTTGTCCAATTGAGATCACTAACATAGGGGCGATTGTTACCATTATTTTTGTTACTCTGTTTGGCCTTCCTGGTTTTAGCTCTTACCTTCCTTGAAATTCCTTCCTGAAGAACAAAATAACATTATCTTAGCTCTGGACCTTCTCACAGGCATAATACCTTTTGGAAATTTACTGATTGGAAGAAACTTAATCTTTGAAAAATATCCAGCAAGGCCAGTGAGTTGGTGTGGTTTTTTTTAATTTTTGTGGGATGGCAGAGAACTTTGAGAAGCAGAGGTGCAGGTTTTCTTACCATGCTACCTTTCACAGTTTGGAGAGGCAGTTCAGGTATCACATCGAGGTTGCATCAACTGAGTATAGCTTTCATCTAGAACACATGACACCAGGCGTAGCCTTTTCCAAGGACTGCTCTGTGGGCAGACATAGGAGCTGTTATGCTTTGGAACGTGAACTCAGGTCGAGGTGAACATTGCTCAGAGCTAGCTGTGTCCTAGTCCCAGTGCCTGCTGGGGAGTGTATTTAACTTCAGCTGCGACTTCCCTGTTTGCGTAGGCAACTCCTTCCTGTCTGGCCCTCCTACGCTGTCTTCTATACATCATACCCTTCCAAAACAAGCTGCTGTTGCTCTGTTTCCCTGCCGACTTAGAGCAAATATTCTTGGTTCTTGTGCTTGGGAAGGGAACAAGACCTCTAATGCTTCCCCCTTCTTCCTGTATATTATCAAACAATTAATCTTTTCTGCAACTTAAGAGTAATGTTGAATGCCAGTTACAAGAGCAGCAGGAGTTGTCACATGGGGTTGGATGGAATTCCTGGTGGTTTCACAACAGCTCTAAAAAGTTGTCACAGTATTATAGAAAGAGTTTTGGTCTTTACTGATGCAGGTTTGAGTCAGAAGTCAAAAGTTGCCACAGGTTGGCTTGGATTTTCAAAGAAAACGGATCTGCACCCATTGAAAGTAGAGGCAGTATTTATCTGATGTTTTTCGGTCTTGGCTTTGTTAAGGAAAGAGTCAGTCCAAGTGCAGGTTGGATTTTTTTCAAAAATACACCTCAGCTTCCCACCTCCTAAGCCTTTAAGCCCTTTTGAACTCCTTAAAGAGATTTGTACAAGTTGTACGAATAAATGCAAGCTATCAGGCTTGCCATGATGGGCCCCAGTACTTACTCTGTGAGAAAAGTAAGTAAGTTTATAAAAGTTTCTTTTATACCAGTATCATAAAACTCACTACATCTGTCAGATGTACGGCTGTTGCCTGTGGTCCCCTGAGGACCATTGTGTGGGAAGCCCTTCTGGTGGGGGACAGAGTTAAGGTTGCTTGGAAGTGCACAGTTGGAAGTATCTGATGCATTTGATTTTGGTGCAATTCATCTCTGAATTTCTTAAATTACAGCACTTCTAGGATAAATATTGCATAACTAACTTTTGAAAAGTGTTGAGTTACTACTGATAAACACTCCTCATTTTTAGCTTTATCCTATGCTTTTTTTTTGTCTGTGGTTTTGGCTGGTACTTGCTATGTATTTCTATAATTGCCCATATGTGTCTTAAAGAAATTACACAGAGGGTGGCTGCTATTGAACTGAAGGTGATAGAGGTCATTGAGTTCATGTCAAGCTGTTTGTATTTTGATAACTACAGCGCAGAAGAGTTGTTTTGTTCATTACAGAGCAGGTTATTCATATATAAATTACTTTCTGTGAATGTTTCTGAGGAGGAGTTGAAAAAAATCATCGCACATCAGTGTCCTTTTCCCATTGTCCCATGACAACCATAACATATCATGCCATTACTAACTGTTGTGAATTTCTCATTTATGAGACTTTTTTCTAATAAGGCTTATATAATTTAAAAAAATCTGTTAAAAAAAAAAACATTTTTATTCACGTTGGAAACAGCTTTTTATATTGTAAAACAACCTAAATGGACTGAGTTCTAAATACCTTTATTTAGCTAAGCTAAATGTGACTTGTGTTACTTAAGTTGAAAGTTCCTTTATCTAACAGAAAATTTTTGCACAAATACAAAAGTGTTTATTTTTGTGTAATAAAAATAGAAGAGGAGATGACCAGATCTCAAGTTATGCATGTGCATTTAGGACTAATTTAATGTGTTTTTCAGCAAAACGAGTAGCTTGAGTAGGAGTTAACTGGTTAAAAAGAATCCATTTATAGAAATATTTGTTGTAGGTTAAGAAAAAACATAATAGTGACCAGTAAAATTTTTTAGCTACTACAGTTTTTTTAGAGACTAGTTTTGCATCTTCAATGTTTCAAATAATACTAGGCTTTGAAGGTTTACTGTAAACTTGTTTTTTCTGCAAAAGTGAACTTACTGATTGTGTAGTGCAAGTGACACATCTGTAGACTGCAACCCCCAGCTTCTGCAAAACATACCTAAACACCGACGTTTTATCCACACTCCAGATACCTTGTGAACCAGTCCAGGGTTAAGAATTAATTTTTCTGTTCTGCCTCTGTAATGCTTAATCTCTAATGAGTCTGCCAAGAAGTGTGCTTGTCATGGCTGAAGTACTTCTGATGGGTTGTTCTGTTCACTCTGGGCTGGACTGACACCGCTGATGATTTTTTCATTGGTCATCAAACATCTGTCAGATGGTAAAAATAAAAAATAAAAAAATTAACTTACACAGACTTATACCTACAACTGACCTGACTTCAGATGGTCTCATGATCTTTGCTAGAGCTTTTTGCTGCTTGGTCAGTACTTTCTCCATTCCCTCCTTAGATTCATCTTATTCCTGCAGCTCTGCTCCTGTTTGCTGCTTCTCGTGTGTGTTCTGTAATGCTGTCAGAAGTGCAGCATGAAAACGATGGAGGGGTGCCTGTTCTCTTTTCCCCCTTTCTTGACATGACATTTCTTGCTATTTTCTTAGATCCTCCAGTCAAGAACCTAAGTTTAAATGGGTCATTTTTTGGATGCACAAATAAAGAAGATAAAGCATGATTATCACAATTTTTTTTTTTCATGAAAGTTCTTAACCAGGACTGGTGCATGGAGTTAGGCTCACCGAGGGCAAAACTTTGTGCGAGACTGGCATTAGAAGAGGATGGCGAGTTGCATGTTGCAGATTTTGATTAAAGTAAAGCGATTCCTTTAAATTTCATAGTTTTAAAATAAGTCCAGTATATGTGTGTCTTTGTTAATCTCTGTACACGTACTGAAATACAGAGCCTGGGAGCCATGGTTCGGTTGCCTTACAAGTCATGTGTTTATTCAGATATTAAAAGGGACTTCAGGAAAAGCATACTTTTTAACAAAATATTTTGTTAAAAAGAGTTAAATTTCTTCGTCATTCTTGCTAAAACAATTCTACAGTAAATATTTTAAGTAAGTTTCTTAGGGAACACAATGGGCCATCTAGACTCAAGTCACATTGACAGCACTAAAAGGCATTGCTCGATTTATGAGAGCACTCTGTTTACCCAAGAATGTAGAAATTTCCCTTTCTAAATGGGACAGCCTTATCTTTATTATTCCAGTGCCTTTTAGTTTACAGTTCTGCTGTAAGCAATGTTTCAGGAGCTTATTTCAGGATTCCTAAATAAATGAACAGGCAGAATTAATGCTCTGCGCTAGCAATCTACATTTTATATATTGTGCGATTGAATGTAAGCCTCGCTGAACAGCAGAAAAGAAAAATGACGGTAGTACTTTATTTATACAGAATTTATGTGATAACAGAAGGTAAATTGAGCTTCTGAAAATAAACCTTGTTTACAAATCTGGGTAGCTTTTTTTAAAAACACAAGCCAAGCCGTGATGGCAATGAAAAGCCAGTTCCAGGAACATCAAAGAAGTCATCCCTCTTCTTTTTAATCAAATATGTGTCAGAATGGATATAATTGTGCATCGTATTTACTCAGTTCATGCAAGACCACTACCAACCTGCACATACCGTAGCTGGTTTGTAAATGCTTGCCTGTCACGTGAATGGGAATAAAGCCAATATTTTATTTGCAAAAAGGAGCATTCCATTGCATAAACCAAATAGTCTAATGCTAATTGCCTTGTCCATATCCGGATATCCCCAGGAAGTATCACTTCCATGCATTAATACGGACGCAGAGTCTTTGTGTGCACAAGAAAAGTTTTCAATATGTTGTGTCAATGGTAACTAGAAAAACAGCTGATGTGAGTTCAAGCACAGAGCGTTATTTTCTTGCTAAGATAAAATTCTACAAAACGGAGCAGCCGATGGGAGCTAGAGCGACGTGTGCTGTTTCCATCTTAAGATAAAAATCTGATAAAGAAAACAGCTGATGTAAGTTAAAACAGAGTGTACTATTTGTATGCTAAAAATAACATTTGGAATGCTTTTGTGTTTAGTTTGCTGTCTTTGCTGTCTTGAGCAGCAATTAATAATTTATTCCACTTTTCTGAATCTGTTTTTTCTCTCTTTTTATCAATGGACCTTCACTGGAAAAAACACTGTGACGAGTCAGTAAGATTCTGTGATTTGATATACTTATGTCTTCAATTGATAGGATGGTCTCTTTTCAGAGCACACTGCTGCTGCAATACCTCTCGCGTCTGCAGCTGAAATTTTACTTAACCTGCTTTCCTCAGTTGTAGTTTGTTTACTTTTGCATGTGACTGCTTTCCTCTTCCACCCCCTTCTTCATCAAAAAACCCATCATTCTCGAGGGTAAGCCTTAAAAAAACCCACCACAACCCCCCCCCATCCCAAACAAAGCCAAACAAACCCAAAAAGCAACCCTAATGTGTGCTGAACCAAACTGATGGGTTTTGATTTAGGGGAAGACTTTGGCCATGGAATAAAGTATTCAGCTAATAGTTTTTTTGGTAGATAATTTATCTGTTGTTTTTACATAGAAGGTAGCTGGGTTCCTGTGGTAAAAGTTTGGGTGTGTTGTTTTGTTTTGGGTTTTCTTAAATGATTTAAATGTAACAAAATTCATCTTTAAAATTGAATTGATTTTCACCTCTTTAGTAATGTTTATTATCCTCTAGATTTTTGCTAGACATCTTGCTATCTTACTGTAGAAATTTAATACTATTTTCAAGTTGATGGGAGGCCCATGGTTGAAAAAATTCTAACCTGAACACGGATTAGAACAGGGCCTGAAGTGCAGTTTGGAGAATAAAATCAGTGATAACCAGATTGCTGCTCTTAGGAGACTGAGGTTTTACATTAGTTTATATCCTTAGCCACACTTTATAGTGATTAAATATGGAAAAAGTTTCCACCTAACGTCTTAGTTCAGTTATTTTGTGCATTTTCTTTTCTTTTTAGGACGTATACCAAATCGAAGAAAACGATTAAAACATTTCGTATGTTTGCCTAACGTGGCTTTGTTGCCCCCAGAGCGCTTGCGCTGCTTCAGTGCATTTTGAATTTTCCCAGGCTTTTGAAACAAGCGATGCATCAGCCCGCGCACCAACAAGGCGTGCGTTTAGGCCTCGTCGCAGCCGCCCTGTCCGTCCCCTGCGTCCTCGGCGCAGGGACGCGCTCGCACGGTCTCGCGCGTTACAGCCTAACTTCAGATGTTTGTCTTTCCCTAATTAGATACACGTAATTCATTCACCCAGGCTGTGATGTTCCCCTTCCCTTGTCCTCGCTGTCTTCGGCCAGACAATGAGCACAAAGATACAGTAGGACTCGTTTTCTCATTATTGATTTCACGCACCAGCTGGCAGCTGTTTTAGCTTGTTCGTTTTTATAACCCTCTGGGCAACTTTTTAAAAGTACTTTTCTTTGACCATCTGCTAAATGCAATTGGTTTAATAATTAAAGACTTGCCATCCCTTTTCAGATAAATACAAACGCCTCTTCTGCGGCTGGGACTTCAGCTTTTTTGTTATAAGCAGAGGTGGGATGCTTTTTGTCGGTGCTGGGAGCGATGCAGTCACTCCGCGGGTACAGTCATAGCTCCTTCAAGGATTCCATCTCATGTTCATAAGGGGGAGAAAAAAAGGGAGCGTTTCTGTGGGTTTGTTTCGCATCACAAACTTAGCACAGGGTGCGGGGAGGAGGGGTTTTGGCCAAGCTCTGCCTGGTTTTAAGTCCTGAGAATTCCCAGTTCTTGCATTTGTAGGAATTCAGGGAAAACCTCTCCAGTAAGTGTGTAAGCAGTGTATTTCAGCCTGAATTGGGTATCAGGCGCTGGTAATAAGGAGCAGAAGCATTTGGAGGTATTTTGCCAGCGCTAGCTGTGGCTGTCCTGGTAACAGCAGGCTTTGCTACCCCCATCTGCCTCTTCCCTGGCTGGGGTCGGGGCGGCAGCGGCAGAACCCCGTCTCAGCGCAGACTGGGAACTCCTGGAAACTATAAAAGCTTCGTAAGTCTTCTGGTACATTCAGCTGCTTCTTTCTTTCCCCTTTGAAGTGACGGGGAATAACACACTAATGTCTTACTTGGACTAATTTGAGATAAGATTATAAGCAGTATGTTAAAGTTGTTTCTTTAAAAAAACAACTTCATAAAAGTAAAAGCAGAGGCTGTAGGACACTAATATGAATGGGTCCCTTGGAGCCCCTGGTGTTTCCATGTTGTGTGCTTCGTAGGCAGGATGTGTAAAAAAGATCCAACCTCAGCTTGAACTCATCTTTACTCTGTGATTAGATCTAAACTTTCCCATGATTCCTTCAAAAAGGGCTGCTGAAAAATCCTTCAGTTTACCAAACAGTTTACCATTTGTTTCGGATGTACCTCAAAGCTGACCTGTAGGATTACTCTCTTGAGAGGTGAAAAAGGGTAATTCATTTTTTATGTTCCTTTAATCTTGGAATTCTTTCAAGAGCTCAGTGTGTAGGAATCGGTGCATTTTATTTTGCCATGGCATCATTTATTCACCAAACATTCTTTGCTGCACAATGTATGCTTACAGAACTCGTTAGAAATTCGTGTGGAGGAAGAAAGCCTTTCTGCGTTTGTGAGGGTTTTTTAATACAATTGAATAAGACTCTTTCCTACAGAATGAAAAAGGAAATAGTCATATGTTTTCTTAATAAGATGAAAGATATCTGTGTTTGCTTTGCGATTTTTATGTTTGTTTGTTTTAAAAGTATTCCCATCTTTAATATTTTTGTACTTTACAAACATAATCTTGTTCCAGACAGCTGTGATCTCTGGTCTCCTCTAATTCCTGAAGTAGACAAGAGCAAGTCAAATTTTCCAGAGTATCTGGCTAAGTATCCCCTGAAATACACTTGAACTGAAAGTGAATGCTTACAGTAAAAGTTCAGATTAGAGTGCAAAGTTTGCATGAGAAATTCCTTTCTTGAACTTAATCCTGTGGTGGCTTTCATATGAAGCATTCTCATCATAGATTTCATGGTTGTAGTATTTTTTTAGATTGCAACAAGTATGCACTAAGCTACATAAACCATGCTGTGTTTTGGATAGGTATTTTTTGTTCAAACCAGCCTCTCCGCTTCTCTCCGTTCTCTGCTGCTTAATTTCATGAGCTGACCCTCTTTGTGAGGCTGCTAATTACAAGCCTGTCGAACACGATATAAACGTGAAATGGGCAGAGGAGATAAATATAATTTCTTGCATTTGTTGAGATAGCACAGTTGACAAAATCAATGACAGCTGAACAAAGCACATTTAGGTCAAAATGATGTTTCTCTTGAGTAGCTTAGAATTATTCTTCCTTGAATGCCCTAAACCTCTTAAAGTGTTTCACAATACTTTGTATAGTTTCTTTGAAGTGTCCTTTTCCTGTGCTAAGTTTAGTTCTAAATGACCTGCAGACAGATGAATGGCTGATAGGCCAAGGCAGGGAGTCCAGTTCAGGACCAGGCTGGGAGTTGCGGTGCAGGCTCTCGTGGGCGCAGCTCTGCCGTGGGTAGAAAAGGGGTCAGATCCTGCAGGTCCTGTGACGGCTGCAGGAACCACTGCATTTGATTTTCTTTAAATGTGTGAGTGCTCCTTGATTTTTATCCTAGATGCTGTTTACATGAACTTGGGAGTGTGGGAGAGACGGCTCATCCTCTCCCTCGCCGTGCTGATCTATGCAGAGAACTGAATACTTCCTCGTTTCTGAAATCTTTGTGAAGAGGTTAGGAAGGAAAACTCTGAAAAACGTATCTCCCCTTAGCCCTGCTGACCTTTCCCTGCTTTGGAGCTGCGCCCCTGTCCCAGAGAGCGAAGGGCAGAAACCCCGGACGGGGTTTGCGGAACAGCGATCCATAGGTCTAAACCTCGTGAACAAACGGATTTGTTGGGTTTTTGGTAGCATTTCACACATGACTTTTTTTCACTATACAGAAGGCAGATTCTTCATGAAGAATAATGCGGTCCAGAAGTAAGTTCAGGGTCTGTCAAAGGAACAGTCATCATAAAATGCATTTGTGTGCCTGCAGTTCCCAGGATAAATAGTTCTGGTTGTGCTGATGATGTGACATTGGTACAAATTCTGAAGGCAAGAAATGGTGTTTCGCAAGTTGGTGTGTGTGTGTTGGGTTTTTTTGTTTGTTTGTTTGTTTTTTTCTTCTTCTGACAAAATGTACCCAGATTTTTTTTCTGACAAAATGTACCCACTCTGAAGTGGCTTTTTTGGTTGCTGGGCTGTGGGGTGGTGTTCGTGACAGTCAGGTTTCTTTGGGACGTGGCTACAGACAGCTGTCTCCTTTTGAAAATGGACTTCTGGCTTTGAGGTGCGGTTTGAAATGGATGTCGACATGTGTAAATTAATCCAGTTTGTCACATACATTGGAGTGTGGCAGAGAAGGTTCCCCCCCCCCCCCCC
>VZTL01038475.1:16044-28920 GCA_013400535.1 Scopus umbretta
CCTGTCCCCTCTACAATAAAAATATAGGCAGAGTTTTTCTTATGCTATAGCTAGAGTCATAATGTAATTACTTAATTGATCCCCTCCGGGAAACGCCTCACATCGCTGCTGCAGGGCTCTGCACCGTGGTTCAAAATAAAAATGTGAAAGGATTCATTCTCCACTAAAATGTGCATTTTCTGTACCATGCCATTGATCGCTTTCAGATGGTGAACCGGAAAGGATTTATGTCCTACCGCACTTCTCTATAAAGATTGTCAGTACAAATGGGGTCTGCCTCAAAATTTAGAGTCCTGAGTAATTCCTGTGCTTTTAAAACTGGAATACAGGCTCTTCAGTGGAGTAAAGCATTGATAATGTAATAAGCAATACACTAAAAATTTGGTATACCTAGTTTTGTCTCTAGTCTAATAACAACATTACTACTTATAAGTAGAACATTTTATCTTATTTATGGCTTTGAAGGAAGTTACCTCACTAAGTGATGGTCTGGTACAGGTCTAAGTTGCCAGCTCATTCCTGTCTCCATGATAGTGCAATACATTGTGTATGCCCTTGTTTTCGGTTGTATGGAGTGACTGATGCCCTCACCTATAAATAAAAACAGTCCAACATTTTTTTCAGACATAATGAGCTGTTTTTTTTCAAATCTCAACTCTAGCTTGTGGCATTTGTGCAAGCAATTGATGCTGATCTCGGTGAGATGTAATTGTGCGATACTTCCCGTAGGACAGAAGGGGAAAATGAACACTTTAGACAGGACAGGAGAAAACATAGATGGTCAGTGCTTCTATGCTATAAGCTTTAATTACAGATAACGTAAAATAAATAGTGTATTGAGGAGTTTTCAAGGGAATGTTAACACTACATTTTCATCTCTTTCTTTAATTACTTGCTGTGCAAATAAAATGTTAACTGCAATTAAAAGCATGTTTTCAAAGGAGGATTCAACTCAAGCTAAGAATCCAGTGCTCAGACTAGTTCCATGTAAAGTTATTATGATGCTTACATCAAATTATGACAAATGCTTTTTTTCGAAGTACTATAAGTTTTGTTGTATTGTTTCAGTCAGTTTCATGCAGGTCAGTTCAATGAATATATATTAAGTCCTGAAAACCCTTTGGAAAAAAAATAAACATTAAGGACCACAAACACTGCTGGCAAGAAATATAAATAAAGCCTTCAATAATCTTTTGGACTGGAAAGAACAGCTTATTTGAGATCCATCATCTAAGTTCTGTAAAACTACCAAAAAAAAAAAATCTTAACAAAAAAGATTTCTAAATAATTTATTGGTACTGTTGATGCTTCCAAGAGAGTAAAGAGCATAATGGTGAAGATGGCTAGATAGTTATTATTTGTCTATTTTACATACTTTCTCACCGAACAAAACAGTTGCTTGAAGATTGTTTCTATTTGTTTGCGAGTTTATGTCAAATACAGCAAGATTTATAGGTGCCATTAAAAATCCATATTGATTTCCCACAGTCAACGGGGAGTTTACTTGAAAAGTCAATCATTGGTTGAATGAGTGTCCAAAGCATGTTCTAATTTCTGTTAGTAGTTTAAGTTTTTAAGCAAACTTGAATATTTTAAAAAGAAAGTGTAGTAGGTTCTGAGTTCTGTCACGTGAAGATTCACATTTTTCATGGAGTGCTACTGATGTAGTCGTGTGCTGGGCTGCCCTGAGTGTGTCCCTCCGAAAATGATGCTTGAGGCTTCAGCGTTGTTCATGTTTTAATGCGTTCGGATTCAGTCTTTGAGCTTTCCTCGTACACAGTCCTGTGCTGCCTGACCTTGAGTATATTTATATACAGCCCGGCAGTGATTCGTTGTGCTGTGCAGCGTGCAGACACCGATGAATCGGAAACGCTCGGCCCTGAGGAGCTTGCAAACCAAATGTACAGGAGGATAAGGGATGATGGGGGGAGCAAGGTTACAAGCAGAGCGAATAAGATAACGACTGGTGGTGGTGGTGCCCTTTCCCCCCTCTGATGCCTGGGGTTAGGATTTAATTTAAGAGGTTAGAGGAGCAAATGAGAGGTAGGAGACCCAGAAGGGAAAGGTGCAAGAGGGGAGGGCAAGGCAAGGCTTTCAGTGAGGTTAGGTGACCCTACTGCAAAGGACGGAGTTGGAGGAGGCTGCCCGCTAGCACGTGGGGAAGGTGTATTCGGAGGCTGCGCAGCACCCGAGGATTCGCTCTCAGTGCTTCACCCGCTCTTGTGGCTTAACTGCCCTGCCTGCTGCAGCTCTTCTAGTTTCCGAGTTTCTTTTTGCAAAGTAATGTGGAAAAGGAGAGGGGAGGTCATTACAAGGGAGAGAGTCGATGTTAGTAACTATTCCCATTATCCCATCCATGTCCTTTCAGGTTAGGTTGGCATTAAGTTTGGATTTGGGAGACTGACGGAGCTAAAGCTTTTGCAGTTTGTGTTAGCTGCCTCCTGGGATGCAATCGTGCAGCTTGTCTTTGTGCGTTCATGGTGTCCCGAGCTGAGTGGAAGGATTTTGGCTTTTTGTCTTGTCTCTGTTGACAATTCTTTCTTACGCTCCCGAGGAGAGATTTTTGAGAGGAGGTAGCACCATCTCTACAGGTCAGGTAGAGTGGTTATAATTAATTGACGATACATTCTCCTTACACTTACTTTCATGGACAGCTTATGGGATATCTACGCTAATGGATTGATCCTGTTTAATGTATATTAGTAATTAAAGAAAATACATTTTTAAGAGGCAAGGATATATTTAATTTTAATAACTACCTTCCCCTGAATTGAGAAGTCTTTGCACAGAACTCTAATGGGTGACATTAGTCAAATGTGTGATAGATCAAATTGTTAAGTATGAAGGGTGTTGTTAATGAAACACAGAAGAGAAATCTTGTGAGGTAACTCTGAATAACACACAGAAAGAGTGCATTCATCATGGTATGCTGACAAAACATCTGAGTAATGATGGCCATTAAATCTTTTGTCATGGCTAAGATATGAAAAAAGAAAACAAGTTAAAGTGTGAGCCATTTAGGAAAATTGCCGTTTGACATGTAAACCTTTCTGCCTCTATGTATTCATTTTTATATTATGGAGTGAATTTGCATTTTAGAAGGAAATTTGATTTGCCTAGCAATTATGGGGAAAAAGGTGAATTTCAGTCTCTAGTTAGTCAAACATTTAAATGGAAGGAGCAGAGCTTTCTTCCTTTTTTTCCTTCCCCCCCGCCCCAATCCACGAGTTTGGTTTTAACATGGTTTGGAAGGGGAGGGTGGGAAACCCCACAAAAACCAAACCACCTCACAACATTCAGAAGATTTGATTTATTGATTTATTTATTTTTGAAAAAGAGCCAGTATCCGACCATCTGTATTGTCTTTGCATGACCCTGTGTGTGGATAGATTTTAATTGGGCCTCCTTGAAGCCCGGGAGAAGGGAGCAATTCAGAAACGCTCAGCACTGCTCTTGTTGCCTGTAGAAATAAGAGTGCTGAATTTTGTGGTGTGGGATTGGAAGAAGACAAAATTCAAACAGAAGCAATTTCATAAAATACAATTTCAGTGATTATACAAATCTGCAAATATCCAGTCCTTGCTGATGCTTGTGTTGGCAAATGATGGCCTGTGTTTATCTGTCTGGACACAGATGGTTTTGTTTACTAAATTGTGAGTTTATACATCAAAGGCAAAATCTAGTCAAGTTCCTGCTATAGAGAGTGTTCACCAAAGAGTCGTTAGGAAGAGCAAGACATTGTTAGGCTCAGTCCTGTCCGGTTTTTCTTAAACCATCTACGTAGGTGACAAAGCAGCCTGAGCCCGAGCCCAGAGGCCCCCTCCCAGCCTCGGCACCCCCCAGGAGGAAAGAACAGGGATGGTGTGAAACCAGCCTTGCTGGAGAGGAGAAGGGATCAAACTCGTGTCGTTGTTTATACAACTCTAATCCTGTATATGGATATGTGTAAGATACTGTTTGGTTTTTTTGTAGGGAATGTGTCCCTTCCAGTTTAAATCTCAACCCTGTTCCAGGAAATATTTTTATAGAAGAATAGCAAAAATAGCACAGACACCAAGTGAATTTTCTGAAACATGAGAGTAGTTCATTGCCTTTGGATGGGCTATCAGGGGACTGGATGTCAGGCGTGAGGGGACCCCTGTATTTTTTTTTCTGGGTTAAAAATAATCTCTACATCTTTATGGATGATGTTTTTAAGTTATAACTTACTTTACATCTTGAAAGTAAGAAAAACCTGCAAAAGCCTTTCTCTTGGTTTGAGTTGCTGGGAGGGTGGGTCCGTCCTGTCTGAAAGCGATGGCCATTCCTCTCCATGGCACTGCTGCTACCTTCACTTGTGAGTGATACGTGGAATTTGGTGGAGGGCATCTTACTCATTGCTATTAATTGTCCTATCGGTTTTATCTGGTATAGGTCATGAAAGACTGTTTCTGGCCAATGACACAAAAATGGACAGAAAAATTGTGAGTTGAGAAAAAGCCCCCCCACCCCCGATACTTGCTTGATGTTCCTTTGGCTTCCTTGAGCAAGTTGCTTTCAAGGATAAAAGGGCAGCATTTTAAGTAGTTACAGCTAAGAAAATACATATAAGGAGTGGTAGAAATAATTTACTAACCAAACAGAAAAGGAGGTGTGCCTAAGCAGTACAAGGCAGAAGAGCAGCACATATCACAGAAAAGATATTATTAGACATAAAGAGATACAATAGCAACTGAAATCTCCAGCAAGAAAGAAAAAGACTTTTGGAGAATCATGGAGTCAAATTGCTGTTTTCTTCTCTTTCTCTGCCCAAGCACATTACTACATTTTGCGTTTTTGGACTGCATGTTTGTGTAAGTAGCCATCGATGCTGAGAGAGCTAAGTGCTTTGGGGGTGGTCTCTCCAAAACTTGGTGTTGAGGCAGTTCACTGCTGTGTTTTTTGGACACATGAATTGTAGCTGCCTCCCTGGTATTTTCTATTTAGTCTCCAGTCTGGCCACTTTTGTGGCATCTTATATTCACCTGAAGAACAGGAATACTGCGAAGAGTGTCGACGTTTTCGTCCAACAAGTGGCTTTTCAAGAAAAGAACAGCCATAACTAACTGCGACAGGAAACCCAAGAGAAATGGAGTTGCGGTGTAATGTTTGAACCTCAAAACTGATGCCTGACAGAGCAGAGTAATGCAGCAAGAGTAATGTCAGAATTTGAGCTGCTTGTGTATGTTAGGATACATTTAGAGGAATTAAATAACTTTTAGAAATCAAAGTTTTAATTTTTGAACAACTTGACAAAAAGGGCATTATTTTTTACTTAATTGTCAAGACTATAAACTGATTTAGTGTAAAATTAAAAGAGCTTCTGAGAAATAAGACCAGCAATGCAGTTAGTGAGACTAGCAGCAAATGACAAACTGTGACAGCAGTAGTCTTAGAAGTGGGAGATGCTGAACTGAACAAAGTATTTAGAAGAAGATGGGGGCAATATTCAGCTTGGCTTTCCCTGTTACCGTATCTCAGCTTTAATGTCTTACTACTAAGTTAAACATCCAGTGGGGTTTTGGGAGATCCATAGATTTGCTGGTAAGAAATAGCCAAAGAGTATGTTGGAAGATGGGCTGTTTATTTGTAGTCTGTGGTTCTGTTTGTACTGGTAGAATATTTGGTTAGAGTAGATATAATAGATACAAATGCTTGTATGATCATACATGTGAATAGAGCAATGAAGATAGAATATTCGGTGAAGTCACTGAATCATAGTCTGAAAGAGAGTATTTCTGAATTGCTGTAGCAGAAATAAGAGGCACTGAAGAATTACAGTAAAAGTAGTAAAGCTCCGAGTACCCAGTTATTCTGACATGGTGGCTGAGAAGCCAACTAATAGTTTTCTGAAATGAATGAACTCAAAAATAATTAGTTATCAATTTTGGGACACTGATGGAATTGGCATTTTGTAGCAGCTGGTTCCAATTCACATTTTCATAAGAAGATAAATAAGAAGAAACTGGTGATGCTGAAAGAGAAAGACTATGTGATGAGACGTTTTGAAGTTGATAGAAAGGTCTGTCAGGTCACCGGAGTGTATCCACACAAGCAATGCTCTGTTATTATATTAGGAGGAAATGAGGCAAATTACAGTAAAAACTACATTTAGCCAAGCAAGAATTTGTAGCAAAATTGTCCAGATGGTTTATCTTAACCCTGACAGCAAAATATGTTAACCAGATTAGAAATTTAGACATCAGTGATATGGGAGGGACTGGTTGGAGCAATGCTTCTGTGGCTCCAAAAGCCCTTGTGGGAGAGACGTCGTCTTAAACGGCGTAGCTGGTGAGTCATGGCTTTGAGGTAGCCAAAACCCATGACCAGCACTAACCCTTTAGAATTAGTAATTAAATTATTACTGCATTAATGTGTTTGGAGAGAATAAGCCAACCAATAGCCTTTCTCTGGAACGGAATCCTGAGGTTCAATATTAACTTCTTTCCTGTGAGGGTGGTGGTGAGAGAGGGAGCAGTGGTAGCCCTGCTGAAGACACTGGCATTGTGCAATAAACTGACTGATTAAAGACGACAAAAGTGAGCAGCCTTTGGGGAATGCTGAGCCCTGCTTGAAAATAAAAATCTTCCAGAAGACTTTGAATTGCTCCAAGTTATATGCAGTATACAATCAGATAAACTTTGCCCTTTTGCACAACTGCTTACTAAAGGTCTCGTAGCTTCTCAAAACTGACCCTGCGTTCCTCTGTCGGAGACACAGTGTTGTTGAATATCTGTGCAAACGAGCAGAGGGAGACTCTGGGTTGTATACAAAATGCTTAGGCTGTACGTTAATGGTCATATTTCTTTTAATGATTTTGAGCACCTACCAGTTCAGCTCTAATTTAACTGAAGTCAGAAGAAGAGGAAAGCAAGTTAGTTCAATTTGCTTTTACAGGTATTTTCTTTCAGGTGTTTTCTTTTATTCAAATTATAAAAAAAAAATATAAATGTATCTACCATTGAGTTTTCTGTTGTATTTTTTGCAGCAATGTGACATTTTAAAACTTACTTTGCTGAGAAATTTCTGTTATTTCTGGCAGTTGGATGTGTCTTCATCTACATAGGGAAATGGCAGAACAGCTTTGCTGTAAAGAGGGTTTGGGGTTTTTTTGATTGGTTACTTGCTTGATTTTTTTTTTTTTCTCTTTAAACAAATGGTCAAATTTTAGTGGTGCAGGTTTTACTTTAATAAATGTGGCTCTTTGGAAAACCTGAATCTGATATATGCAACTTGGAAACAATTGCAAGTATAACTCATTCAAGTTTATTGAGTTTGTTTTAGTGTAATCCCTTCTAAAAGTAAACTTAAGATAACTTTGAAACATCAAACAGTGTTTCATTAGCAGTATTTATAGAGCAAGGAAAGAAAGGCAGGCCTGCAAATTCTTCTGCAAGTTGTTACAGCAAAGTAGCAGCCTCAAAAAGAACGGAAGTGGATTGGATCTATTTATAATTTTAAACTATAGAGACATCAGTAAAATAGCTGAAAAAAACACATGAAACATGGAGAGTGGAAAAAATGGGAAGGAGAAGGGGTGCGATAGCCAGTTAATGGAGTAAGAATGTAAGGAATATGTGCAAAGGTTATGAAATCTTCTGACCTCACTTAGGCTATTGTTTTTTGTTCTGGTTACCATATTCTTTAAAGATGTAACATTTGAAAAGGGGAATTTGATTGACCTTATGACTAAAGATAGGAACTCTGAAGAGAGGCTAAAATCATGAATTTCTATAACCTTTAAAGAGCAAAGGTTGAAAGGCATTTAATTGAAAAATATAAAATCTCCTGAATTATATATCAATATATAACTCTATTTCTTTTATATCAGAAATTATTATAAAAGGAAGACTACATGTCATTTGAGGGGCAGCTAACTCGGCAACCTCTGTGTGCTTGCTCCTTTTGCCCTTCTCTTTCAAGCACAAGGTCTAACACAAAGAAAGCAGGCTTCCCGTTCACTTTTGAAGTGACCACATCTGATTTTGAAAAATGTAAAAATGTGTTAATAAATGAATGTGTGTGTGGGGGGGGAAATCTGAAGTAGTCTGAATTTACTCTCAAATATTCAAACAATCTTACTGGTCACCACTGGAGAGGGTTGCAAGGATTCTTCTGGGTGGTGCTGGGGGTTGTAATACTGGTCAGACTTCTTGAAGTATGCACAAATGTCGAGGTTAGACCGAAAAATTGTCAGGGGACTTTGAATCATAGAATCACAAAGGTTGGAAAAGTCCTCTAAGATCATCTGGTCCAACTGTCAACCCAACACTACCGTGCCTACTAAACCATGTCCGGAAGTGCCACATCCACACGTTTTTTGAACGCCTCCAGGGATGGTGACTCCACCACCTCCCTGGGCAGCCTGTTCCAATGCTTCACCGCTCTTTCTGTAAAGAAATTTTTCCTAATATCCAATCTAAACCTCCCCTGGCACAACTTGAGGCCATTTCCTCTCATCCTATACTTAATGAATATTTTATATGTATAAATGTATTTTTTTGTGTGTGTGTGTATTGTAAGAGCAAGAAGATAGCTATTTTCCTTCTGGTAGGACATAAAAGGACATTGAGAGTGTGTGGGTTCTCTGGAAGTACTGAGTACTTGATCCATCACCATCTGGAGGCTCATACAGAAGACTGTGGTTGCTGCCAGCCAACGCTTTGCTCTGTAGTTGGGCTGAGAGAGGTCTGCTTTTGTAAAGGTATGACTGTCATTAGTTCACTTGTGGTCTTTGATGGAGACCGTGGTGTAACTTTTCAGGAAAACTTGCAGCATTTGGTTCCCTGAAGCTCCCAAGGTAGGGAGATGTTCCATACCCACTGGATGGGTGGATCCCACCATTCACTCCTCAGGAAAAATGCCACACTCTACACATGCATTGCTGTATCTGTCTACCAGCAGATTTCTTCCTCTGAAATAGCAGTGGGAAATGAACCAAATCTGGGGGAAGTTTTGCAGCACTATAGTAGCCTAAAACTGTTCTGGAATTACCAAAATACAGCATTTAATTTAAAACTCATTACACATGTAAACAGGCTCTTAAAAAGAGATGGTATAACTACATGAGTTTTAAAATTATGCCATTCGAGAAATATTTTGTCTAGTTATACAATATTTTAGCTTTATTCAGTCACTGAGGAGATTAGCATAAAAAGGCAGGCTGGTGAAGTTGAGGATGCCTGAATCTTTGAAAACAAATATAGTCAAGAAAGTAAGATGTATTTATGGCCTCATATTTATAATTTAAAGGTCCAGCTTGAGAGTTCAAACTTTAATTTTTCACATGTGAAACCATCCTTTGTGGTTTACCAAAAAATCCAGTCTTTGTGGTAAAATGCCCAGGTTTGGGTCCATCTGCATCTGTCTGTGATGACACATCCAAGAATCGTGTTTTAAAGTAGTTGGTAAAAACAGGAAGCTGATAAAAGGGACATAAGCAGCAGTAGTGTTATCATGTAGCAGTAGTGTTTGGTAGGCTTTGCTGAGCCAGTGACACCAAAAAAGAACTGAATTTACTTAACTTTGCTGTTAACTTGTAAAAATGAAATCACTTTTCTAGGAAATGAAGAGCTCTGAGATGATACACTTGGCATTTCTCTTTAACTTTGATTAAATGTTGTTTCTTGTACTCTTGATCTAATGGAGTTTTTGCCACTGACATCACTGTTCAGATTCAATAATTTAAACATGTTCATTGGGTTTAAATTGGGTGGCTTTTAAATGCATTTCAAATGTGATCTAATGCTGCGCAGTAGCTTTCTTATTTGCCTCTTTCAGTATGCAGTCACATTATTTAAATGTTTTACACTAAGAATGTTAGGATGTTTTTATTGGTTTGTATTTGTAAATAGCTACCATTTTGAGAAAGATGTCTGGTCACTTGAGCTCACGTATTGATTGAATCTTACTGTTGAATAGGATCCATGAGAATGCTGAAGGTCCCATTAGAAAATACATAGCTTGATTTATACTTGATGAGAGCTACATTGATCACATTCACATACTGAAACAATTATTGATGGAATCTATGATGAACAAGTCATTCTAGTTGTGATGAACATTGGCTTCTAGCAGACATTTGACACCGAACCATGAGATTCTTTGTTGTTACAGCACATCTGAGAAAATCATTAAGCTTTTTGAAGCCTTTACAGGCTGGGTCTAGGAGTATTATTTGCATTAAGACTCATCAAATTCCTTTCACATCAATTTTGGCTTTCTTGTAGGAGTACATTAGCAACTGTGTGTTAGCAGTAGCCGTAGTGTAGATTACAAGCAGAAGTATAAACGTAGCTCACCTAACTGTCAGCATGTATGTGTTTTTCCTTTGTGGACAGTGTCAAAGTACCCCATGAGAAAAAGCAGAAGGTATTTAAGTTGTTTAAAATGTGCTTATAACGTGATGAAGGCAAACTGCAGCAGTTCTGAAGAAAAGAACTGGAAATATTTGCAGTTCTAAATTCTTTGTTCCTGTATTCTTGTGGAAAAGAAGGTTGAAGACCAGAAATGAAATGTCTTTCTAGGGTTGCTTTAACCCACCCGTACGTGACCGGGAAGGGTGTATATTAACATTTAAAGAAAGGGCGGTTTTCAGTGAGTACATACTGCAAGTTACAGGATTTAGTTGCGAATTCTTAGAGTGGAAGTGGATTTTCAAGAATTGTAACAGTTTTCACAATCTGAAGTGAAGAAAACTACCTGTTAAATGTGCAGGGAAGTCAGTAAAAACTCTCCAACGCTGATCAAACCTTTGAAATGGTTATATAATGCTCTGTAAAGGATATCAAGCTGCTTATAGGCAATTATTTGCAGCCCATTTCATGTCGTGGAACATGAAGGGATGAAAGGTGTGCTTGGATTATTGACGAGTTCGTTACTTATGTCCATAGCCCAAAGTATTGTCGTGTATACTTGGGCCTATGAAATCTTCTTCCAAGAGAAACGGAAAGACTTTGTGACCACCTGTAAACTACTTGAAGACAAAGCCAGTAAATTCAACAATGCAATGGTTAGAAGCTTGTCCAGCAGAAGAATACACTTTGTCTACTTAAAGATCTGAATTGATTTGTGTAACAGCCTGAATAATGAATGTGGATTTTTATTTCGGTCCCCTGAGTGAAGGATGCTGTTTCACTCACTGCAAACTCTTTCTTTCAGCCTGGCTTATGATCTTCAAGTTAAATTTGCTCAGTATAATTTTAGATTCAGGAAGAATGGAAAAATGGCATTATCTTAAGACTACAACGTTTTTATTGTCTTTTTTGAAAGACACTGATAATTGCTATAATGTTATATGATGCAGAATAGCTTGCAGATTTACTACCATTCTAGTATTTAAGTCTGCAGAGATCCCTGACCCAATGTGCTCTGGCCTGCAGGCTTACTGTCAGTCCTCTTGACCTTCTTGCACTTGCCATTTTCTTTGTTTTTTTCAGTAAAGTGCTGTTACACATAATGAGATGGATATGTAAAAGTTAATATTCTCTTCTTTCCAACCAGAGTTACTTGATATTTTGCTCCTAAAGTGCATTTAAAAGTCTCTTATGCAAGCAATAACGGGATCATGCTTTGTACTTTACATGCTGGGTAGCTGGCCTTTGAAAATCCTGGCCAAAGGATGTTGGAGGGCAAGCACAAAGCTCCTTGTCCTGTATCTTCCAACTTCCAACACACATGCATACACATATATTACACCCCCCCCCCCCCCCCCCATATTCTTGAGGACCAGAAATTGGAAAGTCATGAAAAAGAGAGTTTAACAGTCTTAATGCTAGTGAGTTTTGCATTGGCCTAGATCAGAAATGCATGTGGTAAGAAAAGTTAAAAAGGATTGTTCAAACCCACCAAACTTTCCCATTAAAACCAATTGTGTTGAGCAGTGATTTTTGCTCAGCATCACTTTCATTAGGTAACCACTAGGGATGTACTACATGTAGAAGAATCAAATAGACGGAGCTGACTCACACTTGGACTTGCACAGATGCATTTGCAGAGTGTAGTCCCTGAATAATTTAGAAATGAATAATACAGAAGAGGTGCAGTTCAGCATTACAGCGTGCTGAAAAAGTTATCGTTTCGTAAATTATTATTCTATTTAAAACTTGGGCCACTCCAAACGTTGAATATTTTTCTCTTTTCTTTCTTTTTTCTGTTCTTCTAGAACAGAAGCTCTTTGTCAGGGGGAGGGGAGGAACGACATGAGTAAATATTACTTAAATACAAAAGATGGAGTAAAGGACTAAAAATATTCATTTTTCTTCAAGTAACTGAAACATTTTAAACAAATTTTGTTTAAATGGGAATGTTTTGCAAAACTTTCTGGTTTCAAAAAATGTATTATTTCAACTGGAAAAAAGTGAAAAAATGTCTAAGTGTTTTCAAAATATTTAGGATTTTGCTGTTTGCGTAGCAATACTTAAACTCCGTCAGTTCAGAGGGAATTCAGGCGCTGTGTGCTTTGAAACACATTAAGATGGCATGTTGTATGCCTGCCATGATGGATAACGAATTCATCTCTGGGTGGTTAGCAGCTTGTTGCGCTGGTCTCATATTATGAGAGTTTCTGCTGCTAAATGCTCAAATCTGCCCCTTCCCCCCCTAAGATGTTTGGAATAACTGATGTGAAAATCTCTGGGGAAGCTGCTTCGGTCAAGTGTGGTACCAGTACTAAATGCGTTGCAGCCAGTATACAGAATGCCTGTTAAAAGGCATGATAAAAGCAAAATGGAAATGCCAGAGGGTTTTGAAAGAGGCATCTCTTCACACATCGTCACTCAACATTAAAGTAAGCTAAAATATCAATATATTCTTGCAAGATAAAAGTTGTGGGGTCGTTTGTGTGGTGGTTTTTTTTTT
>VZTL01038481.1:321-11329 GCA_013400535.1 Scopus umbretta
CAAAATACAGGAACAAAATAAAACTGTAAAGTATTTTTGCTATCTTTTTTCACGAGTAAAACAACTTCCCTACTTAAAAAATAAGTTTATTCAATCTATGGGATATTAAAAGGGTTTTGCATATTTTATTAGATTTGCGGTAAATGATAAAAAAAATGTATACATAAGTATCTTACCAGATTTTTAACTAATGATCTTTCATTTTCAAGCTCTGCCTTCATTTATTCTTGAATTTCAATCAACTAAAATATAAACGTGAGAGAATCAATGTCGGATTTCATACTACAAACAGGCACAATGTTCTAAAAATCCTAAGTACGGTCTCCCTGATCAAGAGACTACATGTGGACATACACTTATTTTTGTATTATAACTGGTAACAGATAGACATTTTCACTTACAGTTAGATACTTTCATGTGGTGTTTAATAATGTCACAAGAGTCACATAGAAAGTTCTTTTGACATAAGCAAAGTACAGTGTGACATCACAGGAGGTAGGAAGATGACGAAAACATTAGAAACAGAGACTTCAGTGACTTAAACTCTCAGAAAAGTGGGTATTTGTGGAAACCTGTTACAGTGAAACAGCAGTGGCAGTTTGGAACTGCAGGGGCCATTCCACTGTTCTGCTGTAAATTTGTAGAAAGATCAGCAGACGTCTGTATCATCTGCAGCAAGTTCTAACATATCCTTACGAGACAAACACTGTCAGGCAAATCACACACCTAGTCTCACCGAGGACAAAGGATTGTGCTAAAAATCAATTTAAGCAGAATTCTTCAGGAATTCCTCAGAAGTTCCAGAATCAAACTCCTTTAACAGTTATATCGCATGGCAAATCTTCTTCGACTCTGCTGGGTTTGAGCTGCCTGGGACTTCTGTCAGAGCTACTGTCATTTGGGACTTGCAATTTAAACATCTATATCTCTCGGTGTCACCAGGAGCAGAGTTTGTTACTTACCAAATTTGCATTTTGAACATATTTAAAACCAGACAATTTTGAGTACAACACTGACATTCATTTTCTTTCATAAAAATGGAGAAATGCTCCCCTTCAGTATAATAACCTAGAAGCTAGAATGCTCAGCCACAAATCAGGGCAGCAGACATTGTATGCTGCTGGGAGTTTTATGGGGCTTGATTACAATATCCCAAGTCAAGGAAAAGTAGCCTAACTACCCCTCTATGATGAGAATAAGCCACCAGTTCTGTTCAAGCTGTGCCATTGGACACAAAGAATATGAAATTCATGAGACTAGATACAGAATGCTCATGCACGAGCTTGACGACATACCAAAGCTGTGACTGCATGAGAAAGGGACAACCTTGTGTTTTGACTTGCTAGATCATTTATGCATTTTACATTAGACTATGAATTACAAGAAAACAATAAACAAAACACCACCACCACCCCCCACATGAAACCCAAGCAAAAATACTCAGCAAAAGCCAAAGAAAGAAAGAACAAATCTATAGAAAAGTCCATTCCTCTATGCTGACTATCCTAACATGTAGCCTAGAGATTATGGCTCTTCTGCGTTTGCTCTCCCTATATACAGCTTTAAAGAGAATATTTTCCCACCAAAACACAGTATAAACTAGTAGTTAATTCATCTGGAGCTATGGGTTCAAAGGTCCTCAAGTTCATCAATGACCAGAACCCTGGGCAAGTGCACTGGTCCTTATGAAAAGCCCAGTTCTTGCCATTTCTTATGATGCTTTGAGAAAAATTTAAGAGGTAATTGCCCACAGCTAGTGCACAGCTTGGCTGCCTGGCCACAGGAGGAGATCCAGACTCCAAATCCCATTTCTGGAGTGCAATGTCCAGCTACTGGGCACTACAACAGTGTATGCCTTCACGGCCAGCTTCTCTTTTTAAAGATCAAAACCTTTTAACCAAAGAAGATTTTATGCACATTCTGGCTATCAAGAGAACATCTTTCAATAGGATATGCAGAGGAGGAGGGGAAGAAAAAGTCAGAAACTTCAATCAATGCAGGTAATATTTTAGAATTGTAGTTTTTCTTTCGGGAATGGAAATATAATTAGATTAATTATCAGAATTATAATGGGAAGAGAAGGACTGCTCCAAAGGTTTCTCACAGCACTTCAGTTTTACAATTTAGCTCACTTGACATACCGGGCAGTGACTGTGAAGGGCTACCTGCCCGTGTAGCTGTACTGGAGGCCGTTTGGGAGCAAGGCGTGTACCCATTTTTACACAAACAGCAATTCCATATGTGAGAGGTGTACAGAAAAGAGTTCCTATGCTGCTGCTCAAATGCACAGACTAAGGTCATATCTATGGGAAGATACTAGACATAAGACAATGTCCTCCCTTGTACAGAGAAGAAGGGAAGGAAAGGAAAATACAGAGTTTTAGGAACAATTCCCTGTGAGTGAAAGGATGAAAAAAATGTACTATTAAAAATATTCTTTGGACTTTGCAAATGAACCAAGAAGAAACATTCAGTGTAGGAACAGATGACTAGCCCTGTCTTTCCGGCATAATGAGACTTCAAACCTAAGTGGGATTCCTGAGCTCTGTCAGACCTAGATAGAAAAAAACTAAGAGAAGACACATCCCTTCTTTGATAGACCTGTACATTAAACAGACCAATTACTATTCCACTTCTGATTTTGGATTTCATGTGCAGAGTCCTAATGAACTTGACCTTTCAATGCTCCTGTAAAGATAAGGAGGCATCACTATTTTCAGAGTGGGAAACTTGCTCATAGAAGAGAGATACATCTAAGGTCACAAGGAAAGGCAATGAAAGGGATGATTTTAGAAATCCAGTGCCTCAGTCCCCACAAAAAAATATTTTTAAAAAAATATGAATGTACATGAGAATTTAGTAATCGTGAAATTAACATATTATCACTCTTTCCCTTATATTTCACCACGAAGGAGTGAGTTATCTACAAAACATTTTGGAAATGTTTCATAGCAGGAATGTTTGTTACAGGAAGAAGTTCTGTGTCGATTTCTTAATTTTCAGAATGAGAACTACACACTGTAGAAAAAAGTCCTTTGAGAACTATCACAAGATAGGAAGCCCACTGGAAAGACCTCTAGATGTTATACTGTGAAAACACTGAGAGCTGTCAACCTTTCGCTGAGATCACTTATTACATAATAAACACTGGCACTGGAAAGTTTTTTAAAAACGTTGACTTCATACCTTGTTCAGCTATTGTTTTGCTCAGATAGCATATAATAATATTTCACATATACTAACAGCTCTATCCAGGAATAGTGGAATATTTAACAAGTCACAGGTTAGAAAAAATAACCATTTTCTTTTTTGAAGTGTACTAACTATTCACCTATACAAATCTTCTTTCCCTGCCTTCAAAGGCTTACTGAATGTGTTACTTTTTAATGAAAGTATTAAATCATTTTACTGTAGTTTACCGAGGTTCAGAATTTTCAATGAGTTTTAACAACATTACGAAATATGACAGGATGAGAAAATCAAAATCACAATATTCATTACAGGAACACCAATTCATTACTACTCTACAGTGAGTTATACTACCATAAACCAAAATCTAACGCAATCCAAGTTAAAGTCGGTTTTCTAACATTCTTTGGACTATACACTGCAAAAGTCCAAGCTTGTTACTGTTCTGCCAAGAGTGTAGCTTACAGAAGAAAAAATTACAGTACCTTTTGAACAGTTTGCTCATCAGCTTCCATTTTTGATCGCATTCTTTGAACATGCTTATCTGAAAACAAGAGGGGAAAGAGAAAACCCATGAAATTAAACGACTACAGTAATGTATTCAAAATGTTTGCTTCAGGTCAGTCTCTAAACTCAGCGGAGTGTGCTGGGGATGAGAGTCCTGGCAGAACTGTGACCTTCACCACCGCCCTTGACATTCACAGCCTTCTTCCTGCTGTTCAGCCGGCTGGCCAGATAGAGATGAAGAAGTAAGTTCAAGAGCCAAGTGTGACTGAGTGCCCACAGCTTTTCATTAATACTAATTCTGGACATCCTTGCTGTTAGTCACAGCCAATGCAAAGTGTTTTAGCAGGTGGTTCTTTATTGCTCCTCCAAAACTTCCAAAAGATAAGAAGCACCAGCTGATAAACAGGAATCAGGAATATTGTCTGTGTCAAATTCATCTTGCCACTATTGAAGGTGATACTGGGTCTAATCTACATGGACATAACAAAGCTAAACAAATCCTATGCTAGTGCTGTATTTTCTAGTCCTCCATTAAATACTTCACTCTGGCAATATATGAGAAATAACCTGCAGGTGAAGACTGTACACTGTACTTATCAGGAAAAAACCCTCCTCCTAAGAACTGTAATAAAGCACAGGTCTCAAAAGCAGTGATGGCTTATTTGATAGAAACTGCTTCTTTTAGAAACTTCCACAGAAACACAAACTAATTCTATGAAGAAATGCAAATCCAAATATTTTGCAGAAGCTGAAAAACTAGTCTAGAGCGAGAGCAGGTTTTAAGACAGTTTCCTTAAGATAAAATAGTAAATGATGATTAAAAAAACCCCAACTATCCACATATGACACTTCTCTATTTCAGTAGCTTTACATCATGTATCTGTCAAAAAATATGAACTCTAGCCACATTGCTAAGCAATATTAGAAGTCTCAAAAGCCACAGCAAATATTCCTTTGTCAAAAATTAAAAATATGTAAATATATGCATTAAAATTAGAATAAATATGTATGAATTTCTCTACAAATACATACAAAATTAGCATTCGATACCAGAAAAAGACAACAGTCCAGAAATAAGTCGCCATCCTTCTGAGGCGTGTTACCAATTAATTCCAACTTCAGTAACATTTCTTATGTGCTGCATTTAAACTAATCATCTTGATCCAACATCGGTTTAAAGTTTTACCTAATAAATATTTTTCTTTCTCAGAGCGTTTCAGAGCATTTTCGAGACGAGACATCTCATTGTGCAGTTTAAAAACCTCTTCTTTGAAATCCTCATTCTCTTTTTCAAGCATTTTTTTTTTCATGGTCATCATCTTCAAAGACAACCTGAAAGATTGCGAAGCCTTGCATTTATAAGTAAGGAATCGGGGATTTAAATACGCTGCACTGGTGTAATATTATACAACACAGTATCATATAATTTCTGAATTCTATTACAGAGTCATAATATGAATAGAAAGAAGTCGAGACTCTAAATAGGTCCCCGCTAGAAGAAAGGCTGCAGTACATTATATACAAAGACCATAACACATGGGGACATTTTATTGACAGGAATAATGCATATCATACTGTTTGCGTGCCCTCATCATTCAGGTCAATTTATTATGGAGGCTGTGTCCAGGAAGGCAGCTGGGGCCTATCCACCCACACTTCCCCCCGTGTTTAAGAAGCGCTGTCCGTAACTAGGCAGGCAGGAGAGACTGTGGACAGGCAGCACCAGGGGGTTGCAAAGTGCATGGCTAAGGAGGGGGGCTTGTTGCCTTTGTGCCATTTCGCAGTGACAGTGCTGCCAGTGTCATGAGGAGCACATCACATGTCAAAGCGGTGAAGTTTTCAGGCTGGGAGCCGCATGGAGTCCATCAGGCCTTCTGATATCAACACAGTTGGTTTTCTACTTGGTGTCGGAGCCACCCAGAGGCAATTCATATTCTGAACATTAACATGGCTTTGCATGCCTGTCACACATAGACCGTGCAGGGGTTTAATGCTATTGAAGACTACGGTTTAAATCTCTATGCAAACAGTGATTACCTTGTAAGAAGGTTCCAGGATAACATGCAACAAAAGACTTTAAAGTTATAGTTTTAGTAAAGCAAACTCATTTACATTTTTATTATGCGTGTCCTTTGTTTAAATCTTGCCACGTCCATTATGGAAAAGACTTCTTATGCAACTGAAGCTTATTGGGACAGCTACTCTTTTTTTCTTGTTGGTTTCAAAGCTATTGAAAACATTTGAATATATTGTCTTATGGCTGTCTAGATTTTACTGCCACATATTTCTTTTAAAATTATAGAAAAGCTTTCAGAGCTGGCACAGATCTTTATAGTAATACCAGAATATTAACTAACTCCCGAAACCATTTAAAATATTAACACAAAAGAGAAGACTCAGGCAGCAGTTGCTTCGCTTACTAAAGAAAATTTAGGATATTATTTGCTTTGCTTGGTAAAAATATGAACTCTTTTAAAAAATCACTTCCAAATAAAAATGTTAAAGGATGTTGAAAATAAAATTCCAAGGTTTTCAAATGGCATATATTAAACTATAATATATTTATGGGTAAAATTTAGTCTATAACTATTTGTTTTTTCACAAAAAAAGACATTTTTGATCTCCGATTTACCAGCACAAATGATCAATGTACATAAAGTTTTGGCCACAAAGTTTTCACTGATTTTATAAGAAATCATGTAAATAAAATGCCAAGTGTTTTGGCAAGTAATTAATTTTAGTTCGTGGTTCCCCTTCCTTTGCTGAAGAAACAGAACAGTTTACATAAAGACCAAGTATGAATAACAAAAATGTCACTTTTAATAATGTAATTTTAAAATAAATTCTAATTAAATACTTCAACAGTATTTAATTTTAAACAGCCTTTACACAGTAACAGATTTAAAATTAATCTTCTGAGGTAATGAGTAGATTTCATGTTTTTATTGACAACTTTTACCGAATTCTGTGGACAGATGAGCACACTCTAGGGAAAACCGCAGCATTAGGAAAACAGCACATGCAATATTTAAGTAATTAGCTCACCCTCTGCTCTGGCAGTGGTCAACTCTTAACCACTGCAAAACAAACCAGAATTTCAAAAGACCTTTTAAGTAACTGTTACAGCTCTTAATAGGCTTAAGTATTTGTTCCTTTGCTCTGGCTGCATTTGAGCATCAGCAGCCGATGCTCAAAGACGACCCTTTGCATAAAATAAACAACAAGATTTTAATTAATCCTCTGACTAAGTTTTAAGCGGTATTTCACATATCAGTGTAATCACACTCTTCTACTGTTTTAAGGAAAGGATGTAAAAAACACACGAGACATTTTCTTCACAAACTTGCACTTTGCTCATTACTCAGGCAACCTTTAGCTCTAGCTCCACCATCTGCTAAACCCAAGAACTGCAAGTAATTAACTATTCAGTCTCCTGCTGCAATGAGGACACTCATTAGCAAAATGAACAAAGGGACAATTTTCTGTAGCTACAGTCATCTGTTACACTTTGAGTGGCAGGTTTTGTAGCAATGTTCTCTCTACCATCTGCCCACAGCGGTAGCGTTTGGCTTGCTTAAACTAGCGAACTTTTAAGTTGTAAGAAAAAAGGGCTAGAGGTTGGAGGCGATTAGGACATGCCTGATACAGGAGGCTTCAACGTTTCTCACCTTTTCTATTTTGTTGCCTTCATTCTAACAGGTTTATTGCTTTAAGTAGAAAATATGCATATTTTAGCCTTGATACATTCTACTATGTATTTGCTAGGGTTATGTATTGTGGACACTTAGGATTGCTTTTCTAATAATCCTAGGCAGATACATGGACATAATTTTGGAATATAACAAACTTCACCTAGATTCATCCACCTGTACTCAAAGTATTCTAGCCAAATAGGTAAAGGTGAGCAAATATAGCTATTACACAGTTAGGAAATATGCATTTCCTTTTGGTACCCTCCAGTACTTAATATACACTCAAAATATAATCAGTTGGCCTTTTGAGTAACAGCTATGATTTTTGCACTCTAATTGCAAAGAAATATGATGCAAATTACTGATGCTCTCCTATGACACGAAAGAAGAAAACATCTTAGCATATTCCAGTTAAAATTATAGATGGAAGCTGTTACTTTTGCTGATTAACTGGGAATTTGCCTTGAAAACAAATCCATTCTCAAAAATCTGTCATCCAAATTGTTACATACCTTTCCATTTCCAAGTGCTACTTTAGGTATTTAAAGTCCGCATTATGTCCACCACAAGAGGGTGCAGTTGTACAAGCTGTCATGCAAAACATTAATTTACAAATATATCAGTTTTGAGTTGCAAGGGAAATGATCATTTCGATGTTTATTTGTATTTATTGTATTATCCATAATATGTTACATTTGTATGTTTATAATTTTAATTATTTCACAGTTTATATCTATACTTTTCAAACAAATGCAGTTTAAGACTGAACATGAGAACCTCTAATATGGCCACTGGTTGAATACAAGCCTTTACTTTTCAGTCACCCTGTTAGTACACCCATATCTTCAATTCAGTTAATGCCTATATTCTATAAGGGCTTCCAGTCTTGAAGGTTTCAGGAGATGAAGACGCCATCACTCCTCTGACAATATGCTCTAATTGGCAATCATTCTCATAGCTGTTCCATCTTGTAGTCATTGTATTTGATTTTGTCATTTATGGAGGTCTTTTAAATGTATCAAAATGTAGACACCAGCCAGGAAGGGACTAACAAGTTGCTACTGACCCAAAAGCTCCATTTACCTTTTCAAGGCATGGATCAGCTGGAAAAAAAGATTAAAGATGGCATAGCTTTGGAGGGAAACTAGGCATTTCATTGCAAATTCTTTGACAGAGGAAAACAATCAATGTTCCTTGTTCCTGTTTTGTATAAATGCAGAACTCTCAGAGAAGCGTCTGGAGATGACAAACTTTTGCTGTATTGATCAGCTAAAGATTGCATAGATACTGAAGTAGTCCTTGAAGTGCAGCCTAAGGATGAAGCCCTGCCAGTTTGACACTAATTGTTTATTCCAACCAACCTTCTCTACTTTCCCTTTTTTCATCCGTTCAGAAACATGTCTGGGACAAAGACCAATTAGAGAATATTTGTGAACTGTTATTAGACTACTTCTTCTGACCTGGAGAGAGACTAAAGTTTTTGCGTACAGTACCTCTTAAGAGAATGCTGTATAGATCCCAAACCCCAGGCAAGTATCCCTAAGTCCTCTCCTTGGCAAGGTATTCGGATTCTGTAATCAAGTAATCTCAAACGTTTTGATAAACAGATTTAAGCTGAGTTTTTCAACTTAGAGCATTTTCTCCAGCTCTTAAAAATGTTTTGATGTTTTCTTGTTCACTTCTCTAACTGTGCAGACTAGGACTAGTACTCACAAGATTCCAGAAATCAAATATTCCCTTACACTTAACTCATCACTGAAGTATTATATCAACCCTTTTAAAAACTGTTGTAAACTATGAATCTGTGTTCAGTTGCCAGTATACTCCAACCCTCCCCCCCCTTTTTTTGTAGATACTGAATTCCTGAAGATAGCTTCCCATTTTGTAGTTACGGGCTGCCGCCTTTGCTTCTAGAGGTATAACTAATGATTTGTTTCAGTGGACCTGGTACACCACTGGTTGCTACAACTGCCATGTGCTGTCACTACTTACCTATCACTCTGTGTTGCCTACAAGTTTAATCAGCAATGTTTTAATTTAATTCCAGGTCACTGATAAATAATGTGAAACCTTTATTAGTTATTACAGAACTAATACAAAAGTTCTGTAATAATAAAAAACAAACAAACTAACAAGACTTAGATAATGTTGATTCCTCATTTACAGGTATTTTTTGAAATCTTTCATTGTTGAACAGGAGCTTTGCTCTAAGAAAATGTCTTTATCTGGTTCATAAATTATGCAAAGTGCAGGACCTGGAAGGCACCCCATATTTTTGGAGTTAAAAGGATAAATGGCAACAGTAGATATTTACCCTACAAGCTCCACATGTAATTAATGTAACTTTGACTGGAATTCTTGAACTGAAGAGGAAACTTCATTGCTGTGCCTCCTGGTTTTGCCCTGTAAGCAAAGGGCCTCATCCATGGTTGTCCACCTCTACCTGAGGTCTGAAACTACAGACTTCTAGGAGCTTCCCACCCCTTAATGGAAGATGGCAAGACTAAATGTTAAGGCATGACGTATCTTGTTGCAACCTATTGAATACTATATTTTAAACAGGGCTACTAAATCAAACACCTTGCAAAAGTATTGCCTTCACAGGTACCACTAAACCAAACTGGTATTCTATTGAAATAATGAAATCAGCTTTGTTGGAAGATATCTATTTTATATAAAGCCTTTAGTGCTGATTAGGAAAACCCATTTTAAGTTTTCCATTATGTTAACATATCTAACATAAACAGGGCAGCAGTCTCTGGGGGATTCCTGGATCTAAGCTATCTGGGTTTCCTCATCCAGAGGAAATCTCCATAAACATTTAAAATCCTTTCTGGAGGTTAATAAAAGAGAAAGTAATTGTTAAACTTGGATACAAGCACTTTGTTCTGCCTCCTCCTATATAAAGTACATCCTTTTTTAAATTGCCCCCACGATTTTCACATTATTCATGATTCTACAATTTTTATCTAACAGTAAGCTCATACAATTGCAGCCACTTCCTTTGCTCCCAATACATTAAGATTATTTTGTCCTTAACGGTGCCATTTATAGTTCTTTCCTTGATACACCATCCTTTTTATACCCTTCAAAAAGTTCTAAGTGTATTAATTGCCATGTTTTTTCCCCTTTTCCCACATTTGTTATATGTTGATTTAATTTCTATTTTAATAGCTAATGTCATCTTGCCATGGAACTAAAATAGCACTTCAGTAAACGCTGTCTTCTTCTTTGATCATGAAGCTATGGCTTTTTGGTCACATAAGACTTTTTTTCTTAGAGATTTCAGCTTTTTTATTCATACTATTGCGTTCAGATTTTAAGCCTCAGTTTCCCTCACCAATGTAAATCAAGCTTCTGAAATATTGCATGTATGTGCATACAAAACCACTTGCATACACAGACGTGTTCATATACTTATGGCATAAGTTATGAACTTATCATTCACCTTGGCCTCACCTTGAGTACTGTGTGAAGTTCTGGGCCCCACGATTTAAGGAGGATGTGAAGGTCTTTGAATGCATCCAGAGGAGGGCAATGAAGCTGGTGAAAGGGCTGGAAGGCATGTCCTGTGAGGAGCAGCTAAGGACTTTGGGTTTGTCTAGTTTGGAGAAAAGGAG
>VZTL01038485.1:971-12085 GCA_013400535.1 Scopus umbretta
ACTAGTCAAGGACTTTTCAGCCTCCCATGCTCTACCAACTGAGAAGGCTGGAGATGCACAAGAAGCTGGGAGGGGGCACAGCCAGGACAGCTGACCCAAACTGGTCAAAGGGCTATTCCATACCATACGACATCATGCTCGGTATAGAAACTAGGGCAAAGCTGGCTGGGGACTGCTGCTCAAGAACTGGCAGGGCACTGGTCAGCGGGTGGTGAGCAATTGAACTGTGCATCACTTCTTTTGCATATTCTTTTATCATTATTTTTATTATTATTATCATCCCTTCCTTTTCTGTCCTATTAAACTGTCTTTATCTCAGCCCACAAATCTTACTCCCTCTACCCCACTGATTCTCTCTCCCATCCCACTGTGGGGCAGTGGGGAGTAAGTGAATGGCTGTGTGGCATTTAGCTGCCTGCTGGGTTAAACCACCACAGATATATTTAATCAAAAGTTAGAAAATGCGGTGAGTAGCCACTGGCAATGACATTTCTGATTACCTGACTGTGCCAGAACAGGCAGTTCACAAAATAGAGCTACCACTCTAGAGATTTCACATTCCCAAGTGAAAACTGTAGCAAATACAAATACAAAATGGGTCACTGAATAGTATGTTATTAAATTTCCTTGGAGAACTTTTAAATCAGACCTTGTGCCATGTGACTGCGTCTATACATTCTTTAGTGTCCAGTTCATGCAGTCAGGAGGTTAAGAAAAGAAACCTGTTCTTAACCTCAAGCCATTAACTGTTGGTTGATGAACTGAATCATGAGGGCTGGTTGTGCTTCGGTGAGCTGAAAACAAAACCTCTTGTGTAAATATTCACTCAGATAAGAAGTGAATTCACCATGGCTGCATTTTCGCCATTTCCTCCCATTCACACGTGTGGACTAGCCTCTGCATTTTAGGGACACCTAACATGAATATTAAATCTGAAAATAAGTGTTGTCAGATGGACAAAAACCAGTCATCCAATCTTTGTAAAGGAACCATTCTATCTGACCAAAGATCAGGTGAAAATTAATCAACAGGTATGGTATGTCACAATATGGAAACTTCAGTAAATTTGTGTATGACAAGTTATGGAGAATTTGTCTGTCTGAAAATGGTTCTCAGCAAACCAATCCTATGATGTACTGCATCACCACCGTGTCCATGCACATGACCTCCATGGGCAAGCCTTGCTGAGAAGTCTCAGCAAGGCAACCAATGAAGCAGCAGAAGATGCTATTGATGAGAGAATAGAAATGATCTTCTGTTTTGCTGGTAGTCAGCTATTTCTGATAGAAATCCTGGTAGGACCAAAGCTTCTTAAAAGATTTGGCTACAAAGAGGGGAAGATGCTTCTCAGCATCTCTGGAAAGGAGTAGTCCATGGGGAAGGAACCAGAGATGGGTATAAGACTGTTCTCATAGATTAAAAACATTAACCTAAGCAGAGGTTTACATTCAGACCACCTCAATACTTTTTGCGTGCTAGTTAAACAATTCATAACAATGATCAACAACACTGGGAAAAGGAGAACGTCCCATCCTGGGTCTAGTCAGCTGCACATTGCATATGCTAGAAGAAATAGTTTGGGATCAAGAGCTGTTGGTCTGCTCCCGTTCCTTCTCTGCATTAAATTCTTTGATTTCCTAATTGGGTTAGGAAGGCCACATCTGTCAGAGAAGATGCTTTTGTCTTTGCATTTCCCATCTACTCCTTTTTAACAGTATCTTGAACTACTCTTGTTTTCAATGGGAAAAATAAGTTGCCAAGTTAAGGAAGCAAGACTGAGAGTTAAAAAAAAACCCTGACCTTCATATACGTATTTCTACTAGTTATTTGCATTACTGTAACATAAAAGGAGAGGGAAAAAAGGAAGAAATGGCTGGTTTTATCTAGGCTCCCACTTACATCATAGCAAGGTTAATCAAAAGATCTCAGTAGGGACTTCTTCCACAGTCTGCTCGTGTTACCATTTTAGGGTTACTCTGCAGGAGTTTTGCTGTGTTTTTCATCTTTACTCAGAGGCAGCAGTTTTTTCTGTCCCTATGTACAGTACCACTTAATAGACTGAGGATGTAAGGAATTTTCTGGCATGTAAACAGAATACTGTGGTGGAGACAGTAGATTTTTACTTTTAATACATTTCCATTAAATGTATCTCCATTCTTAGACCATTTTGATTTCACTCACAATTTCCTGTCTGCTAATTCCTGATGGTGTCCTTTCCCATTTCATTATTTTCTATTTCTTTCACTTTTCTTTTGACCCTTCATTCCCCCTTTACTCCTTTGTCTTTCACTTGTATGCCATGATTTTCTTCTGCCTCTAGCTCCTTTCATTCCACTCTCTTTTATTAGCTTTTGCCTCTATTTCTTTCTTCATGTTGCCCTCTTCTTTGCCCTCACATCCTTCACTTTCTAGCAAATTGCTACATTGGCATGAATTACTGGGGAAAGATTGGAGATATATGTCCTTTGAGGATAGAGAAATTTATCAACAATCAGGTCTATGAACGAAAGCCAGTTTCTATTTCAGAAAAAAAGCTAAAACATTAGGAGAGAGGGAATTATTTGAAGACTGCAGCTGGAAGTCAGCTTAGGGGTCAATGTGATAGGCTCTACTTTGGCTATACTGCAGGCTTGATGGGTGACCTTGAGTAAATTACCCAACCTTCGCATGCCAGGATGAGCAATTTACCTACCTGTTAAAATTACCATAACAATATTTCTGTCTTAGGAGTGCTGCAAAGTTTAATTAAGCTTGGTAAGCACTCGAACATTCTTCATTTAGTATAATTACCATCATTATGCATTAACCCACCATGACATTTTTCAGGCAGTAGGTGTCTTACCTACTCCATTCTAGACTTAAACATGACAGTATCCTTCAACTACAATTAGTCAGTAATTAAATTGTTTTGGAAAATATATTAATTACATCTGGAATTACAGCGATGGGTTGAAATCTCTAAAAGACCTCTGAATGTCGCAAAAGTCCTGAACAAACACGTAGCTGCTGAACTCACCCTTCTCCTCTGCGTAACACAGGCCCAAACTCCCCAGTCAACTACATACGTCTGCCTTCACGTGCTTCCACCTGCCATTCCTTAGTGTAGGACATGCCTTTTCAAGTGGCTCAGATGTTACTTCATTGCTTACATCAATAAATTCAGTGACTCCCTGTGGAAAAGGCTGCTCTGAGACAAACTTCTCCATTTTAACCACTCCAAAAATACCTTCAAACATGATGAGATGCTTCAGCTGCCACGGCAGACTGGCGCCACTAGCCACATTTTTTGTGGTGGAGTTTCATCCCAGGAGCAAGATGGGAGCCAGCAGCCTGCCATGCTTGCTAGAGAGGGCACGACAGCAGGGCTGCAGGGCTGTGTGTCACCCAGGCTGCCAGAAGTGGAACCCCCTGGCTCTGGTTGTATAGCTGTTTTGTCAGTAAAATATATCCTTTGGCTTCATGGGAGAGTAGCAGCACTTTGGAATTAGGCTTGATTTCAGCACCGTGTCTTGTATAAGCACCTATTCACAGTAATTCAGTTATACGCATCAGAGAGAAGACAAGATTTTAAAACAGCTTTGCACAAGGATTTTGCACAAATGAAATGTGGGTAGTTCTTTTTATCCGAAGTGGATAAGCTTCTTTTGATTTATTTCTGATAGAAATGCAGGCTGACATTTTGTTCATAACTCTAAACCACTCCCTTCAAGATATTTCCAAGTCACTTCTTTCCACAAAGATCTGGATATGATCTCATTTCTGAGACTTTCAGCTGACATAGCTTTGATATGAATTCCTTCTCCCTGACAAGGGAAGCTAAAACCTACTTCTCCCATGCATCTCAAAGTGAAATTCAGTACCTTTTTGTCTGACTGTTTATCATTTCTTGCAAATACTCAAATCCATTTCCTTTGGAAAGGTTTGTCTTTGTATGACAGGCATACAAATAGGTTTTATTATAGTACTCTATTCACTGGTGCAGCTTAGCCTGGAGATAAAAAGGAATTCATTTTCTAGATTTTCCCCAAATGTCAGCTCTACATTATCAGAGTTCTTAACTCAAGAAGAATGGGCAAAAGAAAAAAAAATATGAACTGATATATTGTATCTGACTTCATGTTAGTGACCGAGAGCCCAAACTTCCCCCCCAGTGAATTGAATCAAAGTAGAATCAAGAGTGCAAGATTAGGCAGAAAAGCACCGAGTCATCTGAATTTCAATAATGGTAACTTAGTGCAATCTTTTAAATATTAATGGCGAACTCTGCTCATTGACTTAACCATACTGCTGTGTATGCCCTAAAGGTCAGAAAAATCAGATTTTCTTTTCCCTCTTACTTTTTTTTTTTCTTCTTGGCAGTCTTTGACATGTATTTCTAGGCTCTTTTCTGAAAACAAAAACAAAACAAAAATTATCATACTATCACACTAGGCCACTTCTAGCCCTGTAAAGCAAAGCAGCCTATCATGACAGTGAAGAATCGGTAGATAATAATCTCCTGATTATTATCTTGCCTATTTTTTTCTGCTGAGACTTGAAGGAACCCAGTGCAGAAGCCTCTTCAGGCATGTTTGCTGTAGCTGCTCTTGCCATCTTGGCCGTTACCTGCCAATGTGTGATTCAGTTTTGTAGGGCTATTATTCAGCACTGTACAATTAGGGCCAGATCCCAGGTGACATCTGGTTTCATGGGTGGTAGCTGTGATGGCCCCTCCTGCTGACCACTGGATATTCCTACCACAGGAAACTTATCCCTGCTTTCCAAACTCCTCTGCGCAGTAGTTTGTCCGCAGCTCAAGATACTTCTGCAAGTTGTGCTGACTGGGAGGTATTCCAGCAGTATGATTTGTGGCACCCAGAGTGATTTAGATGTGTCAGTAACTGCAGAGGTTGTGCTGATTATCAGAGAAAGATAGAAGGTGGGTAGAAAGCTTCACATAGTCTATCAAAGTCAAGGTAAATATGTTTAGAAAGACTAGCAAAAATAAAGCAAAAAAAACACTACTGGGAGATTCATACTGCCTGCCTCTGCCCAGTGTCTCCTCTTCAAGAGCTGGACTGCTGAAGCAAGGAGTGGCTCCAGCCTCGGTGAAGAGGCATCATGTAGTCCATGGCCGCACAAGCACGTCGGTCCAGGCATGGGCTTGCTGGGTGATTCTGCAGGCTGGGCAGCTCACAAGCCCCATTCTCAAAAGGAAGCCTAGCTCTTATCTTGTTAAACTACTGTATGCATTGCTATCCTTTTGGCATAAAGGAGATATAAAATGACACTCCCAGGAACCCCTTCTTTTCATCTCACTGCTGAACTCTAGAGAAATTCCTTGAACTACAACTGTAAGCTTAATTGATCGCAATTGACCTACAAGGAAGACACAAAACTCTTCTTATACTTATCAAATTGTGGCAAAGCAGATTAAGCAGTGTTGCTCTTGCTAGTTTGGGTACTGCCTGTCATGCTGCTGCTTTCTCTCACTCATTCATTGCTTCCTAAATTCACCTGCTGCCTGATTCAGACAGTCTCAACAGCAGCCATGTATTACAAATCATATAAAATTATTTAAGAAATTAAAATTAAGCCAAGAGCTTCATCACAGGGCAAACTTTAGCATAGCAATAGCATTTTATAAACACCAATCATGAGCTGGAAGCACAGTATATGAATGTTCAGGCTGCCTCAGTTTGCAGCTTGGTCCCTTTGCTACCACTAAGATCTCTAGTAAAGCAATAAATTTGTGGTTTAGACTGATTTGGAATAAATGTCTTTGGGTCAGCTAGCAGAGTTTCTTGACTTGAACTAGGAAAAAAAAACAAATAGAATGATTTTATTTTTTTTTTACTGGTCTGCCTACTTTTATGTTTAGTGAGCCAGAAGCAGTTTTATCAAATGTTCTATGTTTTCTGACAAAAGAATACACAGAAATTTGCATTAAAAAATGTATTTTGTAGAGTTGGCTCTGTTGCTTCTGTTACTGTATCATTAGAGAGGGAGTAATTTTGATTTTGTTGTGAGGAAGCAACAGCATCTTACATGCTTTTTAAACCAGTTGTCTCCTTTAGTTTCTTTTTCCTCTAAGGATCAAACAGCAATTAGGAAGCACTGATCTCAGGGGCTCACAGGTCTGGGTGGAGGCCCATGCCATACAGGCACTCTCCTGATTTACAAGATCCTGATGACATGGTGGCCCTGGGAAGAGGGCAGGAGGTACCTCCACATGCTCAGACAGAGGCTGAAAGAAAACTGTGAATACCTCTCAGGCCTGCCCCCAAGAAACCTGAAATCCAGGCAACCTGGGACTTCGGGTCATACTGATGATCTTTGTTTTCTTTAACTATACTGAAGCTGGTGAATAAGGCAGCGCTGGTGCTGATTTAGCTAGGCTAAGAGTGGCATTGCCTGCTGAATACCTTATTTTATGAACATCACAGTCTGAGTCTGAAAAATGGTAACACTTCAGGCACATGGCAATAGTCGGGTAAAAGACTTTTATGCAAGCCTCTGAATATAGCTAAGTGTGTATATACCCATGGAGATAAGGGAGGCGGAGAAAAAGGCTTTTAAATATATTCTCTGTCATTCTTGCTCTTCTCTTTATAAAGTCTAATTTGTAAAGGATCATTGAACTTTAAGTCATTGCTATAACAAAGTTATGAAATTTTGATCTAGAAGAAGTGATCCATGAATATCTTCAAGATTAATTTGTGGCTTTGAAATTTTTACTGATCATAAAAACCGGGTAAAACTTTTTTCCTTTGAAAAATCCCCAGAAAGTTTCACCAGTTTTATCAGCCCTACTTCTAAGAAAAAGTAAATGTCTCCACTATTTTTTCTTAACGTGGTGCTTGTGATCCAAACATAAACATATGGACTTAGATTCTGCAGTAAAGGTAAAACTCCAGAAGTTAGGCATGATTTTGAAGGCTCAAAGGATCCTATTAGACATTTAAATCTGCTCTGAACTGTACAGAAAACCCAAGTACTAACCTGAATGGTGCATTTGAGTAGATTACAGTATCTAAAAGTGCCTAACTCCCTGTTGTGAATCCATCCAGCTAAGGACAGAAAAGCTCTTCATTGCACATGATAGAATCTATTTGCCTCATAATTGTAGTGCTGGTTCTATAAAGAGGGCCCCAGCAGTTGCTAATTGCATCCAGAAACCTCATTACATTATACCAATTGGATTTTTAATTAGAAATGCAGATGGTAACTCATTTATTACTGTTGTAAGATCCAACTGGGAAAGAAATCTCAATTCCGTTTTGGATGCATTCACCTTTAGGATGCTGGAAAAGTGTGAGGATTGACAATGGTGAAACTGTGAGTGATGTAATGTCTTCCAATAAAGATGTATTATTGCACTGAAGCTGAAGGTCACAAGAAGTAAAAGGAAGGAGAGGCATCTATGAAGCCAGTTTCAGAAAAATAAAGAGCCTTACAAAGAGCTCTGCTAGGATAGCCAGCTGGGAACTTGAGAAGTGAAAAGCTAGCCAAAATGATTTTGTGGAGTTATTTATATACCCTTCTCCATTCTTCTGACTGGAGAGAATGAAGGTGAGCATCTCAACCTACTATTGAAATTCACTTGTATCTATAAATCCTTTTCTCACTGTACAGAAAAGAAGACCATAAATGTCCTGCCTTATGCTGATAACAGTCTACATTGCTGCAAGCTGACGTGCTCAGTGCCAATTCAGATCCTGCTCCTGATCACAGCCATGGCAGGACCCAGCAGTCTCTTGATTACACAACAGATGAGGTTACAGCCTTGCACCTTCAGGGACTGGCGATGACAACTCAGACTGTCATTTTTCTCTGTTTGCCTTGTCTTTTTGGATGTAAATCCTTTGGGAAAGTGGCTTGCACTTCTTATATGTTTCTCCAGCCTGGAAGAAAGCAGTCCTTGACTCAAAGCAGACAGCGAGCTCAACTGCTACTACCTAGCTCTTCCCTCTGAAGGTGTAAAGGGTGGGTGGGAACTTACATGCCATGCTTCTCCCCCTTTTTTTGTTCAGCTGAGGCTTATCATTTAATTAATTTTTCTTAGAATCATTTTGCTCTGTCTCTTCCACTTGTATGCCATCAGGAAAAAGTGTTTCTCTTTCACTGTAATGAAATAACTTGAAAATAAAATACCATTAGCCAGTGTCAACCTGAAGAGGTGAGCACTACCAACATGTTGGTTACTTTGTACAGTAGCTGAACTGTTTCCACTAGAGACACATTTGTGTGTGTGTGTGAATTTCTGTCAAGTGGACCTAATAAGATGTCTTCTTGCCTGCAAATTCTGTGAGCACAGAGCTATTGTCTTGGATCAGAAAGGAGGAACACAGCAACAAGAACATGGATTCTTTTTTAGTGTCTTCTGTTCCCTGTCAGGAAAGTGCAACCTTGCCTCTTCTCACATTTTTTTTTCACAGTAATGCTCCAATTTCTACTGAGAGTTTGAGGGTAAAAAAAAAATTAAAAGTTGTTACTGCAATTTTTAATTGTGAGTTATTAGAATTACAGTTGTGCTTTCAGAAATATTTTTAATCCTTTATGAGTAAATGTCAGAGCCTGCTATATGTTATTCTGGATAAGTGAACAACTGCTGTGCTTTCTTTCTGTGAATCCAGAGAATTAAACACAGGCATCATATAAGAAACCAATCGTGCTACAGTCAGAAAGAAAGCATTTTCTTTTCCCTCTGAGTAAGATGGGAGCAACAACACCAGCTTCCAAAGGGCCATGTCCATTCATTCATAGTCAGGCAGCCTGTTTCATTCCAGAAAAAGTTGAAAGTGCCATATATAATTTAGCTCACTTGATGCATTCTGACTCAATTGCTTTGGGTCCTGACTTTAGTTGCTTTAACATGAACAAATTTAAACCACCCAGGCTGCCTTTTTGCATTATATTTTTCCTGTTTTCTTCCCCTAGTTAAAAATAAATAAATAGAAATCAGCAATCTGCTTGGGGTAAAGTTGCACTCCAGCCCAGGTATTTGAAGTTTACTGAAAGCAGCCCTCTGCTAAGAATCCATTTTGCTCTTCTGTTAGAAGAAGATGGCTAAATACAGCCAAATGATTAACTTATGGAACAAAGTTCATTAGCATGGGCATGGTAGCCATGCTAACTTTTGACAGCTGTATCCACCATGCTATTTGTCAGTAGCACTTGAGGTGACTCAGAACAAGGAGACTCTCCCCTGTGTCCCCAGAGCTCAGAGGTAATCAAGGTAGTGTCGAAGAGGAGAGATTGCCATCCAGACCAGCTTCCCGGGGAGAAGAATGGGAGGTGAATGAAAAGCAGGAAGAAGGGAAATAGTAGCAAGTGGAAGACTGCGTATTTTTTTTAATGCAACTTTTGCATAAGTGAGTGCACGGGGAGGATAGGGTGCATGAGGCTGAGCAGGGCTGTGCAGAGAAGTAGGTTCTCATCTGTAGGATCCCCACTCCTCTTTGCAGAAGTTGCCAGGTAGTGAACAACTCAGGAGAGCTCCAGGAGAAGTGACTACTGTAGGGTGTGTAAAGCTGAACACTGCCTAGGAGAACTGGGTTCTGTATCTGTACCTGCTGCAGCATTCTACTTGTGGGTTTATGGATTGCGTGGTCCTCATATTTGGATACCCAGTATAAAACTCCAGCAGCTGTAATGAGAAAACCAGCATAAAATTATTCTGCATTTGAAGAAATACGCTTTAGAATCCTAACAAACACTAAACTACATTTTTCTAAAACTACTCATGATTTGGCACTTGATAAATGAGCATGGTTACAAGCCTCTGTTATGTGAAATAATCGAAGTGGGAACTATGCACCTTGGACCTAGAGGCTGCAGTAGCAAGTTAAGAAGAAAGCCAAGGAGTGCAGATAAGTGTGTATTTTTACAGAATTGTCATGCTCATTGCCTTGATTTCCCACAAGGTCACCAGTACAAAACATGCTGTTCCTCTACGTGCTTGGCCAGGTAAACATCTAATCATCACAAACATCATCCTGCATCAATGAAGTCAATCCATCAGTTTATAGCGCTCTTTTTCTCTGAAAGGCTGTAAGAGTAAAAGCAAGATAATATTAAACATAGAAATTGCTATTGAGTATGTATGTGTGATAGCACAACAACTTGGGATTGTTTATTAGGATAACTTTGGAGATGTAGCAAATCGTGGTACAGTTGAAAAAGTCAGTGATGCAGCATGAATTGATTTACTAGCAATAACTGGGGAAAGGGACTTAGCCCAGTTGCTACTGTACTATTTCAACTCCAAAAGCCAGAACAAAGTGAATGGATATCCTTTTGGGGTACCTACCTACACATGGAGGAGGCAGATAACTGCAGGTAGGCAATTATATATGGTCTTCTTGTCTACAAGTTTCAACATCAGAACAGGATTATTTTTAACTTTGGAGGAAAGGATCACCATGGAAACATAACGAAGTATGAGAGCGATCTGACTGATTGACAGTGTTACAGCAAAGGAAGATTGACATGAAAGGCAGAGATAAAATTCATGTTGTTCTAAGTCACAGTTCCTCTAGTAGCTGAATCATCAGATCTTGTTTTCCAGACAGTAATATTACCTGAGATTTTCTTGTCCTTATTCAAGAGGAACACGTTGCACAGGTCACATTTTCTCTCTGATACTTTGTCAGTCACAGGGATGTTAAACACACAGAGGATCTTTCTATTTATGAAACAAAAGTTTAAGACCTGAAAGAAAAGATTTGTGTTTCTGTTAAGTGCTAACTTGCTATAAATCCATAGATTAATTTGGGCTTCTCAGTACTAAAGCTAGACGAAGTTTTGCCCACATTGCTTCATGGAAAAACATGAGGTACTTGCAGCTTTAAAATGTTTTGAAAATTCATTCTGGTTTTAGTGTATGGGAAGGCCAAGAATGGAAAAAGTCCTGACAGGATAGTTATTTCAGCCACTCAGCTGGAAATGAACTTTTGTTTTGGAATGTCAAACCATTTTATTTTTGCTTATATAATATTTACAGCATTGAAAGAAAACATTCTGAATCATTGCTGGGTAACAAACTAGCTGGACGGCCAAGCCCAGAGAGTTGTGGTGAACAGAGTTCAATCCAGTTGGTGACCAATCACTAGTAGTGTTCCCCAGGGCTCAGT
>VZTL01038490.1:8650-19904 GCA_013400535.1 Scopus umbretta
TGCATAATGTATTGATGATGGAAAGGGAGACATGAGAGAATAATGGAAACTGAAAAGGCTGCACTCTCAATGGCTTTGTGTTGTCCTTCACAGAACTGCATATCCTGAACACTAGAAGTCAAGGGTTGTGTGCAGTGAGTTTTATTCCTTCAGCAGATAAATAGGCCTAACACTTACTTTAAACTGACACAGAGTTTCATTGGCTCAACTGAATAAGGAACAAGCATTATAACACCTTTCAGAGAAAAGAAAAGAAATTAACAACCAAGATCGGGGCTGATTTATTTCATTTTCATGAGTGAGTGAATGAATTATATGTACTAGTGGCATTTCAGTGATCTTTTTAAAAGTGAATTTTGGTGTAATTTGAATGCAAAGAAATTATGAAGATAAAGTAAATGCATGTGTAACTCTGCAAATATGTTTGACAATACATTTTAGTGAAATTACGAAACCACTTCCTTTTCTCCGAAAGACAGAAAATTTTAAAAATATGAAATTTTTCTCAGGTCCCCTGATGTGAGTGAGGGAGGGAATCCTCTAATCACAGCCTTTGAACTTTCAAATTCAGCTGGAGAACCTTATATAATGGAATAATAACATGTAATTTAATCTAAACTTGTAGTTTCAAATCATATGGTAAGCTATTGTGGAAAATTTTAAGAGAATGAAAAAGTCTGCTTGTACTAGTAGCTGTTAGATTCAGTGGAGCAAGACACTGGTTGAAAAGTACATGTTGCCCCTTTATTTACTTTGTTCTCATTTTTATGTTAATGTAACTGTTTACATTAAAGATTAACATCAGGAGAGTAAACTCTTATTCAGCAACCTCCTTAACAACAACCTTCTACAACACCACTTAAGAGTATCACACAGTCCACAGGCTAGCACTGGACAGGAGCTCGTTCAATGCATGCAGAAGCACCCTTGGGTACACTAAGGATAAGTAATTATTGGGAGGTGGAAGGTTACTATCTTCTTTGACTGCTTCCCCATCAAGTTCCCAAGGACCAGCTACTCTATTCTAACTTTTTGTTTATGGCATCTTTTCTTCTAGCATATAGAGAGAGCTCATAGCAAAGTGGCCAACAGACAGAGATTCAGTTACTCAAAGTAATTTTGGTAATGGAAGGCTGATCTGATTTCTGGAAAACAGACTGGGAACCTTGGTTCCTAAATTTCTGGTAATGTTGTAACTACCTGTCTGTTCTGCAGTGAGTGATACCTCTTTGAGCTGATCTCTGGAAACTGTTCTGAAACTTCTAACATTATCAGAATATTCTTAGTTAGCTTTTGTGCAGTAGTTTCTAAGATTGTATTTTATGTAAATAATCTCTGTTAAAAATAAGTGAGAAGATAGCTCAACTACAAAAGCATCATCCTGTTCAAACCTTTATTGATCACTAAAGATTTAAAGGAAAAAATCTTTACAAAACTATTACGGAGTGCACAATAATATATTCTCAGTGGCTGGAATCCACTCAGCTTTTTTCCTCACAATAGACTATTCTACCATGATTTACTATTTTCAACTTATCTACACTTTTTTTTTTCCTTTTAACAGGCACAACGTAGATGTTAATGGCTATAAGTTACATCTGGTTTTAGATACTAAGCCCTATTGGGAAGAACGTCTTTTTGTTTGTACCTTCATATCTACATCATTCATTCTGCATAAATATGAGAAATAGCATTAATGACCAATTTAGGAGACGATAAAGTAACAGCATAAATGCCAGATGAATAAACTTGCATATACCTTTGAAAGGGGTAGTGGTACAGTTGTACGTAAAAATGTTGACTGGCTTTGGAAGCAAACAGAATCGCCTCCAGAAGACATGAGACTTCTTTTAAGTTATCGTGAAGAACGAAGGAGATTAAATAGGTAAGTTATAACAGGGGCAACATTGCTATGACCAAAGGGCAAAGTAAACTTACTTATTGAGATAGTCACACAATCCTGTGTCTGCACCTTGCTACATGAGTAATGGCTTTTTACATTCTTTAGGAGCAGTAGGGGAAACTCTATAGTCAAAACAACACTAGCTGTATTTGTGTTTTAAATGCTTAGCATAAGTAGAAACTTATTTGCTTGTGATACAATTGATTTTTTTACAGGCTTAGAAGAGCAAATAACCTTAGCTTGACTCACATGTGCTACAGGTGATCATTGTGGAAGAACTAGCCTGTGGTAACTTGTACCTTTTCAAGACAGTGGCTCGTGACCTGCTCTGTCATTGTCATAGATCATATCTTCAGCACCATCTGAGAAGTGCCAGGAGCTGCTTTTTCATATGAGAACATGGGCAGGAGACAGAAAATGTACGGACAAAGGCTCAGGGAGTTATGGTCTGGTGTGGAGAGATGGAATATGATGCAGGAGATGGTAGAAGTGTAGACCTGTAAGAAGGAGCTGTAGAAGTGTAAGCACTAGAACAAGGTGTAATTTTAAAAGGCCTGTGACAAGTAAGTCTGTGCAGTAGTCTAGATCACAGTACTAGCAGACACATGAAACCAGCCAACAAGTGGAAGATACTATGATCTCCTAAGAGTGGTCTTTTATCTTTTACCCCAGTCTCTCAACAGAAGACAAAGAGCAGAATGGTAAGGAATTAGATAAACACAAGAAACAAGCCTTATAACAAGTGACTCTCTCAATATGTGAGAGAGATTTGGGTGTGTGACTTAGCTATGCTGTATTCTTCACCTGTCCCCTAAACTGCTGCTGACTGCTCTAATCCTCCCAACTTTCCATAGGTTGCATTGGTGGGGTTTGAGTTCCAAATTTTTTTCCATAATCAGGAGGGCTATTTTTTTCCTGCTTTTAATAAAAGATAAGGTTCTGATGTAATCGCTCTTGCACTTTGAATGAAGTCATATGAAGCTATTGGGTAATCAATGATTAACTCAGTTTTGAGCTGATGAATTGTTTCTATGACTTCTGCAGAAAAGCAGCTGGTGAGCCAACAGAAGAGATAAGCTTTAAGTTCAAGTATGAACAATTACCTGTTTAGAATTTAAGAAGCTAAAGAAGCTTTGGTCAAAATGCATTGTAAAAAAAATCTACCCTGTCCTAAGCAACAACTTCACTGCCATAACTAGCACGAAGACCATTCAGACAATTCCTGTTTGGCATTTTCCCCCTACCTGCATATTTAGGCAGACTGGCTTTGCACAGGGACCTATCCATCCACAGTGCAGCACGTTGGCAGGGAAGGTCAGGTGGGACGGGGCTGTGGAGGCGTCATGGAGGTGCCATGGTAGCATGGCTATATGCATGGTGCATGCCTTGGAGCCCCGCTACAGCCCTTGCATAGGTGAGGGCCCACAGCTGGGGCACACTGATTTTTTCCTCCAAGGCAAAGTACCATGCAGGCAGTTCTCTGCGCTGCTTGTTGCCACGGGTCAATCAAGTGTTTGAAAGTAGGAGAATCCCACCTCAGGCTGCCAGGTCCCTCAGCAATAAGCCCCGCTGCTCAGGAAAGGAGCCCACCTGGAGGAAGAGAACGACTGGCCTGCCAGCACGGAGCTGCGTGCAAGCCTGGAGGGTACTGAGTGCCCTGTGCTAATGGTCTTTGCGTTATAAAGAGGTCACCTGGCCATGCTGCATACTGGAAATGCGACTAATACAGAATCACCCATCATTGGGGAGCTCTGAAGACTGCCACAGAGGCTGGACACTTGCAAGGATTTTCCTCTTGTATTAAGCACTCTTGAGTGTCAGGGGTTATGGCCTCGCATGTTGCGAAAGGTCAGCTAGGCACAGGCATTAAGTTCAAGCAAGAGGGAAAGTCTGCTAGAATTTGCTGGGCCAGGAATAAACTGTGAAAAACACAAATGGGTGATTCTGGTACAAGCAAACAACAACAAGTGGAAAAAACAGAGCAGAATATTATAGGGCTCTAGTGATCTCACCTAAAATACTGGAAATGTTTGCAAGCCTTATATACACGGTATTACCTAGTTTTCTTTTTGGGCTATAAAGTAACATTTAAAGTTTTGCTGAAATTTCCTAAAATGTCATGTTGTTTAAGTGACACTTACCTGACTCTCCAACCCGCACAATGCTACAGCAGAGTTTCATGTTGGCTGCACCATCCCCAGCATCCTGCCTTCTAGAACATTACTCAAGAAGAGAAGCACAGAATATGAATCAGGAAAGTATATTGTGGGACCTAGATGTGGAAAGAAAAAGTATGTATAATGTTGCAGTAGAGTTCTGAGTGGCTCAGCCCATCTGTTAAGAGCATTCAAAGCAGGAAGTTGCTGAAATTTCACAAGTAACTTTTGCAAGTTCCCTTTAAATCTTCTAAATTAATGAAAAACACAAGACACAGACTTTTTTAAAGAGTTATTTTTATGTAGATACTAGAGACCCACCTTTGAATGCTGTAATATAAGGGGGGTTCCCCCTGGAAAACATATATGGTCATCAAAGGACAATTTTTGTGACTTCTGGTAACAACCAGAAGAGAGGTTGTAGCCCAGCTAGCTAGTACTAACAAAATCTGCAAGAAAATAAGTTCGTGGAGGAGGCTGCCTACAGAAGTTGTGGAAGCTCCATCCTCAGAGGTATTAAAAAAATCAACCAAGCCTGGAGCAACCTGCTCTAATGTTGAAGTTAGCCCTGCTTTAGGTGGGAGGCTGGAAGAGGTGACCTGTAGATGCCTCTTCCAATGTAAATTATTCAATGAAATTAGGCCTTGAATTAAAAGTGTGATGGAGGAAGGAGGCAGAAATATGCAAACACACACAGACGTGTGATTGCATAAGCACTATTTTCTTAGAAAATTAATTAAACGCTGATAATTTTGAAGGTATGGGCTGGGAACACAGTCCTATATCTATGTAAAGGGGCTATTGCCTACAGTTTTGTTAGGGCCTTCTGCAGCTGAGTCTCAAACAATAAGACTCAGTTTCAGTTGCTTTTAGTTTTGTCAAGCTGAAATTGTTAAAGCTGTAATTTTCTACACTGAATTACTTACTCGGGCTAGTGATTTTCTTTTAAGTCCCATTAAGAGTAGTTCAGTCATTAAAAAAAAATAGCAGAAATATGCATTTCTTTCATATAAAAAAAAGTTTATAACCATTTAATTGAAGCTGTGCTTTTTAGTAATGTATTCAAGTTTGGCAGCCTAGAAAACCTGCGTAAACTTGGCCAAGTCATGAGTGGCTTAGTGTAGATAATTGCAGAAGAGATTTGTTAGCGCTGCATAGCTGGTCTCCAGCAGTCTTCACAATGAACATGTTCCATCTCAGAGCTTCAGAGGCAAGCAGAACTCTTTGCATTAAAAAAAGAAAAGGCTTCCTACAGGAACAATCTGGTGAAAGCTGAGGAACAGAAATCAGTGATGCTGCTGGTGCACAGCAGTGGAATTTGAGTAGTATGACTGAACGGAGAGCACAGCAAAGAGTTAAGACAGGGTGGAGGTGAAAGGACGGAAGAAAGGTTGAGTGTAGCAGAAGTGGGAGGATTTATGAACACTAAAGCATATTCTTCTTGAGAATTTGAAACTCAATCCCGTGCTCACTGCCTTCCCATGAATTCATAATTTTAAAAAGGTATTAAATCTTTAATCACAGTATGAGGTAACGATTTCCTTTTTCTCTCACAGGATTTATGAACAAAATTGATTCTGTTCACCGAATGGACCAAGCTCCTGAAAAAAGAGAACTGTACAAATGTCCTTATTTGAAAAAGGAAGATGTGTAGTAAAGGAAGCAGAGGATCACAGGAAGAAAAGCATGAGTTCAATGGCAAAGGCAGCTGAATGCAGCCCTGAGGAAGAGTCCTGTCCCTGCCTTCATCTCACCATTTCCCTGGGATTTGGGCAAGTTCCTTAACCAAGATTTTTCACAAGCGACAATCATTTTCTGAGTTCCTTCCTACAAGAAATCTTGACTTTTAAGTTTCTTTATATATCTGCCCTTAGGATGAGATGCTTCATGCTCCCCAAGCATATATTTACAGTTGTCATAGTCAGCTAGCTCAGATGAAGGTTTCTCCAGTGTAGATGCTATAGTTTGAAGAAATGCATGCCCTCTACACAGCTTAGTTCAAAAAAGCATTGAATTCTCACAGCTGCAACAGAACACACTGGGGGCTACATGTGGACACAGACAATCCTAGAGAATGCTAAACAGTCCCTTAAAAAAAAAAAAATCCGTCTCCAGGTATCACATACTGGACCCAAAATCACTAGGTCCTTCCAATCTTTTTCCATTTGTAAAGTAAAATTTCCATTTTCCTATCCATCAGAACTTTTGAGAAAAATGAACTAATTCATGTTCAAGAAACACTTGGATACTACACTGATAAGTGCCACAAAGAGAGGGCAAAAAACAATAAAATTAATTATTTGGGATTTACAACATGGTGCAAGGAATGTGCAGCAAATCAGACATGGGTCCATACAAAAGAAGAATACGTGAAATATAGAATATATGTTTTTCCTGGTTTCCTGGGTTTTATTTTTACAGCGCTATATATATATATATTCTAGCCAGAGTAAGAACACATTTCTTGTATCCATGTAACTAATTACTATAAGATATAGTGTAACTAAGGCTGCAGACCTTATTTTATTAAATAAAAAAGATTTAAAATTAAATAAAATGAGTGAAAGAAAGCTGTAAGCAGGGAGGCAGTATGTAAACCCCAATCTGATGACTTTTGCTGTCACCAGCATCCAGTGTTGTTCATCACAGGGCAGGTTTACACTTGGAATCCCCAGGCTGAGAACAGGGACCAGTGCAATCCCAGGTGGGCTCCCAGTGCCGCCCTCCTTCCCATCCCCTCTGCTGCCCAGCAGTGATCTACGCTGCACGTGGCAGCCCTGAGTACAACTAATCATGTTAACTCTAGTATCAGAACTAATCTAACCTCAGGAATGTGAAACGCTGTTTGATCTATTTATCCTGACAAGAAGCAGCATAAAGGAAAACTCCACCTAGCAACTACACCATTACCAAAGTACGCTAGCGAGAACACAAACCATACTTTTACAGTCATCTATTGTATGCCTGTGAGAGTTACTGTGAATCCCATTCCCATGTTCCTAAAAGCACACTACATACACTTGGTTTTAACAGACATGCAGGTGTCTATTACTTTAAAACACTTTGACACAGCCTAATATGACATTCAAACTGAGGCTACGTGACTCAGGAGAGAGCCAGTATGGCTTATACAAACAGACATAATTAGTTACTCCTGAACTACTGTGCTTATGTTGATACCTTTTACTTTTACAAACAGGTTGGTGGCAGTAACGAGCTGCAGCTTTCAGATGTCAGGTGCATAGATTTCCAGGTTCCTGCAATACATCTCCTCAGTCCTGGAAGGTCAGGTGAGGTTCCTACTTCCCCTTGCAGGAAGACAGTCAGTCTTTGTCACTTGATGGAGATACACAGAGGCATCACTCATACATGTGCCATAATTCTTAATTAGCCAATGCAGCATCAAAACAGGCCACAGAGTTCATGTCTAATTTTCCATCATATTAGTTACAGAATTGGTATTATGTTAATAAAAGTTAACAACATATTGACAGTGAATATGATATTTAAGATCTGTGGAGTGAAACCTTGTCAATGTTCTTACTCCTTTACATAAAATGGGTCTTCTACTACACAAGTTGTTCATTAGCTCAAAAACGGCAGTCACATTTTTGTATCTGCACAAACAGGATCTGTGGCAGACGGTGACCTGACATCACCAATGAGCTCAAGTCCTTTCTCCAGCAGAGATAATAACCTTCTCCACACTGTCCTTATTTATAGCTTAAACTCTAGGGAAGAAAATTACCAAGCAGCTGACATTCAAAGCCTTCTGGCAGTCTGTAGCCAGGAAAAGGTGCAGTGGGAACCATTTTTGGCTAGAGTTTTAGAATATGGCAATCCCTCTACTCAAAAATAAATTACAGCCAGTAAATTTACTTCACTTGTATTTTTATTTACAAAAAGGCACCCTAAAACATTTGATAAATTCTAGTCACAGGTGGGCTGGTTTAGCAACTTCAGTATAAGATGTTTTCTGAACTGTCACAGGGTCAACCCTTCTAGTCTATAGGTATTTTTCTAAAGCAGGCTTTTAAAAACAGTTCCTCAATGGGTGAAAAAATCAGCCATTTTTTGGTAAAGAATTTTAAGCACTGGCACTAGAGTTAATTGATAAACTATTAAACTGTTAAGTTGTAATTTATAGCAGCTATAATGGCAACAATGTCTGAGTGATCGCCGGCACTGCCACTAAAGACATACCTCATCTGTTATAGCATGAAATACTGTAAGATGGTTTGTAACGATGCATATATCTTGTTACCTGCTGATAATAACCTATCAGCAAGGACAACAGTTTAATTATATAGTACATCTCCTGCTGGCTTCCAAATATTTCTGCTGCTCTTCGCTAATTTCTTAGCTAAAAAAGAATTAGTCGTCTTATTTTACACTAGCACATTAATTTCTGAATGGAAGACAGAAAGCTGTTATTAGCCACTGAGGTGCCTGAATTTGTTTGTGTTGTCAACATGATATAAAAATCTAGCCCCAGCTGCCCATAAATCCTGATGCATGGTGGAGAATAGGCCCCAGATCAGCTAAAGGATGTGGAGGAAATCCCAGACTAGGACTCTCACAGAGATGTGCAGAATATTATCTCAAAGGTGGCACTCAGCCCCGGCCAAGTGGGATCTCTGCTCACATTGATACAGTACGGGCAGCTTGGATGAGATGTCCTTCTCTTATAGTCCTTCCTTCAGGTTCATTCTGAGTGCAGGCTTATAGCACCCGCCTTGGGAACAGCGCTGGCCCAGCAAGAGCAGAGGAGCCTTCCGCATGGAGGGACCTGTGAGGCAGGCACCAGCGGCTGAGGTTCAGTCTTTGGTGTAGAAGCAGTGAGAAGGTATGTTGATCTGGGATTAATGATACAGAATCGGAAGTCCTTTTGTCTGTGAAAGAATGGTCTGTGTGTCTGCGTACTGGGGACCTCCAACACAGTCCTATCCCTTTGAACTCCTGCTCAAAAAAGAGTTTTGAGCATATGTTCCCATGAGGACCTATTAATAGTGCTTTCTACCAGAGTTTGGTCTTTGCAGAGACAAATATATCAGCTTGTTTGTTAATACGTCAGCATTTATTCGAGGAGTGAACTCCTGTCCTATCAAAGCCTGTAAAATGGAATTGGAAATCTGGGTTGAGTGAGAAGAATGTCTTCAAATTTGGGAACTACTTATAAAAAAAAATACAATGTTGCTTCATACACATTTCTCTGAGTAATAAATAGCCGATAATAAATAACTGATAGTAGGGTTCCCCCCTCCATTTCTGAGCAATTACTTTTGAAGTACTTTTGAAAATCAGAAATATTTTAGCATGCATGCACAGCAAATGGACATGTTTGAGATGTTCTTGCTTTGCCTAACACACTATAATTTGGTGTAGAGAATTGGAAATGTATTATAATAATGAGAATTGGCAGTGCATTACAGTCCTGTAGTTAAAATAACCTTTAAAGTCACTATCTTCCATTATGAGTTTTTAAGTGCACAGAAAGATCTTGTGAAAACATGAATGCAAGGATATTTACTCTTCTGGGTTTTAGCTGCTACTGATGATGCAGTGATGGAACAGAGGATATAGCAACAAGACCGTGTCATGTAAAAACCAAGTGGAATAAAATATGTACTTCTGCACAGACTCACAAGTTTGTTCCAACAACTGAGACTGGGCTGCTGTGCTTTACTGATCCCTGCAAGCAACAACACTGTGCTGGCCTGCAGAGGCCTGCAGAACAGTGATCTACTTTACACCACAAGACATGTTATTTTGATAGAACAACACGTCTCTCAGAGGGGCTGTTCCAGACTGTCCTTCTCGCAGCTGTGCTGGCTGCAGCAAACTGAACTCCCTGAGCACAGCAGAAGGAAGCTGAGCAGAACCCTGCATCTGACATTGGAAGGTTTGTGCCAAATGTATTAATGGCCATGGCCTGGAAGAGACTGCAAGCTGAAGTGAGAAGGAACTTTCCACTCTTCAGAAAAAATCTAGCATTATGTTATCCATACTGCCCAATTACTCCACATCAGCCTGTACCTGTGTCTCCTGTGATCCTTCTCTGTTTTCAGTGAAAATCTAGGAAGTCTCAGAATGGATATGACCATAATATTCTTTTTTCCCAGAGAATTCAAACATTCTTAAAGACAGCAGGTTATAATGTTACACACTAAAGATCTGGCAAAGCTGACCATTATTGTTTGAGTTTGCAGAGCTAAAATGTGATGGCTTTAAGGTCATACTACATGTTCTCAGACTGTTCTAGAACAGTCTAGTAGGTGCCCAAAGAATGAATTTGATACCTCTATTGATCTACAAAGATCATTTATTTTTACTAAGTTAATCTATAATTATCTCCTTCCAAGATAAAATAACCAAGTGATACCTTTCAATTTATCTAGTACATGTCAAATAAATTGGTAACTGTAAAGAGAAACAAACACATTCAGAATGGGCAAAGGAAGTGCTGTGCTATTGACTATTTGGAAAGTATAGCAAAACATATTGTGACAGTTATAATCAGGAATTTGTATCGATATCAAACTGTTTTAAAAGGAACGCACATATACCTGCTGTATACAGAAGGAATCACAGGGTGGTGGTTGTGCACAGCAAGGAGAATTTCCTATTGCTGGCTTTTACAGAGGTAATTTTGCAGGTTTTAACAATCCAATCCTTCACAAGTTTCTGCCCCACACATCCTTTTCCACCCACCTTTTGGTTTCCTTAGGTGGTAAGTGGTATTTTTAACAGCAGACTCATAAATGCATTTGGTTACTGGGGTTTACTACCGGCTAACACCTCCCTATGATACTGCTATCAGCCACAGTACCTCTGTATCACTATTGGCAATAGGATTCCACTTGACTGCAGATTTTTCAGTTCCCTGCCTGCATTTAATGCTCTTTCAAGTGTAAACACTAAGATGCTAAATAACTTTTCTCCCAGCTTTTTATCTCTGTCCTTGCTGTGTTAACTAGGCTCACAGCAGTATCTTTGTTTTCTCCTCATTTTTGCTGTCCAAACTTGTTAGAAAACAATGACAGATTTTCTCCAGCTAGCACCAATTCTCCGTACTTGCTGATGTCTCTCACACAGCAGAACCAGAGAAACAAGTGCCAGGTACAAGGTTAAATACAATTTTTAAACTGTGTCTTTTATATTTAGAGCAAATCTGACAATTTAAAAAAAAAAAAAA
>VZTL01038492.1:0-10479 GCA_013400535.1 Scopus umbretta
TGGGGTTGTTGTGACCCAAGTTTTGACAGGTTCTTGTACTTTGACCAAAACAAAGCACAGCACTCCCAGTTATCTACTCAAGATTGTATCTTGCCGTTTGAGGCATTAGTATGGTGAAGATAAAACATTTTTGTTGCTGCTACTGCCATAGCAATTGGCAAATTGGTTCTAGCAGAACGTGTGTTCCCATATGGTTACATTTTATGCTCTCAAATGTTATGATGTGTAGGATCGTGGTCTCCTCCCTTCATCATGGTTTGAGCCACCCAGAGTTACGTGCAAGGAAGATTCCCGCACACACACCATCCACCCATTTGAAACAACAAATCTTAATGCTCTGGCTTTTCTGGTGCAACCAGATTCTGTGCAGTTTCATAAAATATATAAGGCTCACTTAACTAGTATTCTACATAGAATGTAAAGCTAATTTTTCTTTCTAAAAATTTGTATTCTGCAACAAGGTTTTCACTATTTCCATCAAGTGGCATAAAAGGTATTACGAAATTAAAATATTTTTTTTAAAAAGGTTATATGTGGCCAGGTAAAATAAAATACTGCTTTCTTGGAGCAGTACAACTCATTGACAAAAAAAAATAAATCTGTATGTTGGAAGTGCCAAGTATCTTGTGAAGCCTTTGAAGATTTAAAAATAGAGGACTTTTCACAAGTTGAGTAACTGAAAAGCTGTCTGTAGTCAAAAATACTTTGGAAATTAATAGGAGTAATTACTTACAAATTTCATTAAATGTCAGTTCTGGCTTGGTTTTAAACCCTAGCTTGCCTCAGTTTTGCAAAAGGTTTTTATAGATTACAGCACTACCCACTCTACAAACTGTATGCCATAGAAAAAGCAGGTCCAAGAAGTAAATCACAGTACAAGTTTGTTGACAAATGAGTTTGTAAAAAGAACAGTTTACACCAGAAGGATCAAAGTCAGAGCCTTTATTAAATGTTCCTTCTTTGAACAGACTGCATTTAATCCCCCTTTCCCATTTGTGATTTCTAAGGCTATTTTAAATACTTTGTTTTACAGGGATTTTCAGTCTTCAGAACCGTCACAAGCAGCAAGTTAGCAGTACACAAAAACAATACGCTTTAACTTTCACCGAGTTCTATTCCCGCTTCACAGTGTCCGTGGAAAAGACCAACACCACTTCCAGTACTGGAGTTTTCACACAGACCCTGGAAAGGAAATAGGTGTCACCAGAGTTTAAGCCTGATGTGCTCTAGCCACATCTCACAGATGGCCACAATTTACCAGTATGGATTAGTATATCTGTGTCTTGCGCATTATCTGTTTCAAAAAGGGGACCAAATTTTCAATTTTCAGCTAATGTGGGTCTAATTAAGGCTATTCTGGTATATTTGATACTAAAATACTCTCAGGGAGTCCTTTTCGTGAAATCCCATCAGAATTAACATTTTCAAAAATGAAAACATTTAAGATAGGTGTTTGAGTTGAAATGCTGATGCAGCGGTTGGTTCAGTGTTTTCTTGTCTTCTGGAGCTTTGTTATCACGTCAGTATAGTGTCATCTATCTGTTCTTCAGAGTCAGCCTGGCCAGCCAGCTTCTTCAGAGATCTCCTGCAGCTTTCGTTGAGAAGCTCCAAGCTGGCAGCATCTAGAATCTTGGAAACTGACTGTGGAAGGAAGGTGACACCAATTACCATACCATTCAAAGTAAGAAGAAACGTAAGTGCCTCAACAAGTATTAATCTAAAATCTTTCAAACATACCAAAATCCTTCATCTGGTTTTATGATTCCAGACACGAGAACTATCCAAAAGCAGCTAACACTTAGAAAGAGGTCTGAAAATGGATGTACGAAGTAGTCCATCCTAAAATACTCTCTCTAGCACCACCAATGCCGCAGTAGGATTACACAAGTGACAGACGCAATAAACTAGCAGTCCTAGCTAAGGCAACTACAGCACAGTAAGGGCTCGCAGCATTTTGAAAGCAAGGCTTCCAGGTGTTAAACACCTTGATTTTAGTATTACTGCACTGTGCGATTGTACAGTATCAGTATTGCTTATTTCTTCAAGGTTTAGCATGAGAACACTGATGAAGGCTGAAATGCAAATGGGAGCGTCCCACTCCGTCCGTTTTGTAAGAGACCGCCAGCACATGCTGAGGCTCCCGGCACAACGCTTAACCATACGCAGAGCAATGTGACACAGCCTTCTACCAACGGATACATTTTCTTCTGTCTCATACCTCAAGCACTTCTTCTCCCGCTCTCATCTTCAGGAGATTGACAATAGCTTGGTCGCTGTAGGCTCTTACGCTGGTGTTTTTGTCCTTTGTGTTGTCCAGAAGCGCTTTGAGAATTGGTTTAATTGTCTGAGGATCCAGTGAGGGAAGATGGTTTTTATTTGCCCACCAGATCATCTTTTCTGCGACTAACTTTATGTCACTGGATGAGTTCTGGAGACACTACAGGAGACAAAGGGGGACTTAAATTCAGATGTACCAAGGACAGGTATTTAAAGCAGTAGTTTATCTTTTTTCCTAATTTAAGTATTTTAAACTGTAGCAAGAAAAGCAAGCAGTTTTCAACTCACAGGTACACAAGAGACAAACCTGTTATCAACAAGTTAGACTAATCTGTGTAACACTAAGAGAAGATGAAAGCTTGAAAACAAGACACCTTTTCAAAAGAAAACTTCTAAAAATGTGGCTGACGACAGGGTCACACGCTTCTCTTTCAGCTGTCTCAGGAAATGACAATGACCACTAAGTGCAGCAAAAGCTGTGGTGTCAGCGCCTCTGTAAAATACACTCAAATCAGCAGCAACACCCAAGCCAATCTCTGGTTGGAGTATAAGGTGCATTTCAACAGTGTATTCCATTTTAAAATAAAAACAAAACAAAACAAAACTAGAGCTTTGTATTTTTTTTGTTGAATCTCAACACTGTTAAAACATGAAAGCTAACATCTGGATGTCAACTGCATTATTAATCCCGTGAAAAAGGTATTGTGACAATTGTGACACTCATTTTTACAATACTATGATATTAATATATAAATGTAGGATTTCAAACAAAAAGTCTGCTTTGAAGAATGATGGCCTGCATCATGTCAATTTGCATGTTTGGTAGTTTTTCAGGTAAATTGAAAAGAAATGTAAAACCTGAAAATGTAACCCATTTTATTTACAATAAAGACGACAGACAAAATAAAAAGCACTCCCTCTTCCCCTGTCTTTTCTAAGATGTTGAAAGCATCCTGAGGTTCTAATGTTCAAAACTCAGATTCTGTCTACCATGAGGGATGCTTTTATGGGGAGGAAGAAAAACCCCCAAAATAAACCCCACACCAAAAAATCAGAACAACCAAGAAAGAAAGGAATTTTGAGGTAGAATATTGAAATAGATTCAAATTTTAAAAAGCATTAACCTGAATACTCTCTTTTATCTCAGTCCTTCAGACCTACTCCCTGCCACAAAAGTGGCAGTCACACAGTACTGCAGCAAAACCAGGTAAGGTAAGAGTAGGTGTTTGATGCATTTCTAACCAAGGCCCTTTGACCTTTAGCAACCTTAAAAAACTGACATCTGCTCTTCTCTGCTGCTCTGCCAGCTGTTTGTTACTGCAAAGGAAAAAAATGAATTCATAAGAATCAAAACTGAAAGTCTACCACAGAAAGATCAAAAGTCAATTTTCCATATTACAGCAGGGATAGCGCTATTGTCTATCAGCCTGCTTTGCTGTTGTGAAAAGTGATTCTGTCTGTACCTTGCCACAAAAAGACATATCTAGATTTTCAAGGATCGGGGTTTAGAGCTTCCCAAGAGAAGGCAACCGAGCTTTCAGTTTTCATGCTGGGTTACCAGAAATTTGACAGAGAAAACCACCCATGAGTGAGCTCAGAGTGAGATGACGGGAGAACAACGCCAGGTAGTTCTCATAAGAAGTCTTACCTTAATAAAGAGGTTGGAAAGTTTTGGAGGCAGGTGCCCTCCTCCTTCCATGTGGTATTTCATAAGAAAGCCCATCCCTCTGATGCCACTAACTGCAATGGGAATCTTCAACATAAAGACAAAAACGTATTACTACAGCAGAGTTCAACAACCTTTGTAACTAGGCTCATGGTCTCATGGACTGGTGAGCTTCTGCGGAAGGCTAAACAGATCTTTTCAAAAACTGTAGCACGCAAAGCAGGAAAACTTTGGGTTAATGTTATTGGGTAATATGATGAAAAACTCATAATGCGACTATGAGCCACGTGGAATAAGGTGGCAGATGCCACAGAGACCCCAAGTTCCTACACCAAATTACTCATTCAACCCTAGATTTAAAATCTTCCTCCTAAAACGAAGTATTTGCACATCTTGTAAACCTGGCCCATGAATAGGAACTTTTAATAGGGCAGCAGAAGTGTAATTTACTCCCAATGAAAGCTACTCTGCAGTTGAAGATAATCTGATCTTCGTCTCCACAGAGATCCGAACTCAAAGAATCAGAACAGTCGTGTAATTTCACTATAAAACTGCATCTAGCCAAGGGAGAATCTTCAGATGGCACCTGGGGAGTTCTGTTCTGTTTCGTAACACAGAGAACTCGCACACCGTTTAAAACTCCCAACAAGTGCTCACAACAGAACTTGCCCACTCTCAGGTAGCACTTACCCTGTCAGCAGTGGCATTGCTGAGGATCATCTCCTGAACGCTGTTGTAGTATTTGGGGGAACACAGCCTGCTAGGAGCAACATTTACAGCCACGGAGAGAGCCAGGCTCCGTCCGTGTCTCACCATCCAGTCAATGCCAGAGACATCTGCTGCAAATGAAAGAACAGAACAATAGCAAGGCTCCTGCTATCCCTTCCTCTTCATCTAAGAAAGCTTTTGTCAGTTTGTTAATTTGCTTCCATAAAATGAACTAATAAGCAGGTTCTAAATCAATGCCTTGCTTCCTCCACTCCTCCCAAAAAGCCAGAGAAACAGTGCTAAAACACAACACCTCTACCAGACAGGAACACCTGGGCAGATGTGGAAACCAGACACAAACAGGTGACTCTGTATCATTCAACCCAGTTATTTCTGATGGTCTCAGTCACGTGTAGTCAGGCCCACATCACTTAGTGCATGAAGGAGCTTGGCACTGGAATTACACAAGCTTAGACTACTAAAATTGTAAAAGTCATCTGTAATTTGAAACCAGCTAACAGGTTCCCATTTTAATCCCAAAGAGGAGAGTAATCCCATAGCACTCCCCAACCACTATGAGTTCCTACAACATCCAGTTTTTTATAACTTAGAGGCAAATTAGTTAATTCTCCAAAAGCATCTGAAGCCATCAGATGTGGTCTGCTATTAGCATAAACCAATCTAAGGTCACAGTGTCATCAAAAACGTGGAATGGCCCTCCCATCCACACTGCCTGAACATCCTGTCACCTCCCATCCTCTCTGTGTCAGCACTAGCAACCACTCAGCCATGCCGGTACTTTCCTCAACTCATCTGAAAACAAATGCAAAAAAAAAAAGCATGGGTAATCCCAAATTACAAACACTACCTCGTGCTCAGCTGTGTACCAGGGCATTCAAATGAACAGCCATGAGTGAGGAAAAGCACAAGAAAATCTAGAGTAGAGATTCAGGTTTAAGATAAAGAGGAAGAACCTAAATATTAGTCACAAAGTTTGCCAGTACCAATGGCTAAGAAGGCGTCTTCGCCTGCTTTCAGAATCAGTTCCAGTCACCGTAAACAGCTTCACCTACCCAGTAAGTGCTGGTGGAGAACAGTACCAAGCTCCTCTTCTGACAGAAATGCGCACAGTTCTGCTAAGCAGCCAGCTGAGGCCATGCGGGTGGCATCCTAACGAGGAAAGGAAGAAAAGAGTACCACCGGTTGAGCCCAGTACACATCAGAGATAAGGAGCAAGAAGAGCAAGTGACAGAAGATGAAATGAAATAAAAAGAGAAAGAAGAAATAAATATTATTAGTCGTATTTCACTCCTACTACCTGTGGATTTCTGTCAGTTCACAAGGTTTCTTGTATGTAATGGAACTTAAAGCCAAATCCACAGTCAAAAAAGCCAGCAGAGACTGAAGAATTACACACCATATATAAATTCTGATTTGTTAAATGGAAAAGTCATAAAGATGAAAGTGAATGTTTTAAAAGGCGTGTTAAAGAGTTAAGTTTAGATTCATGGTCTAGAAAGTAAGCATTACTTCTAGCCATCTCTAGAGGAGCTTATCTCTGTGATAAACTCGTGATACTTTAATTTAAAACTTCCAGGCTTTTGTTGTTTTGGCTTGCTTATGTGACCATCCTGTCACTACTCCTCTTCATCCTGAAACTTACAATCCAGTGGGAATTTTTCAATTCTTCTATTTCTAGCATGCCAACAGTGGCATGTCTATGTTGCACAGATTAAGACATAAGGAAGAAATCACTGGATGAATAATTTTAATCTCACAGATGATACTGCTGTTATCTGCCATATACAGAAGACTATATATGCCATATATTAAACTTTGAGAGCTTCTTGCTCGTTGGAGAAAAATCTGCCATTATCTGAAAAATTTCTGACACTAAATGATAAATCCCACCTGAGAGCCTACAAACACATATGCGCATAAAGTGGAGGCATTGCAGGTTTTCTCCAAGATAAAAAGCAAATCCTGACTTCAGAGCTGCCTCAAACACATTGGTGAGGAGCTGCAGGTCAAACCCACAAATACGGTTGCTAAGGAAACATTAAACTCACAGATTTTCAGAGTTACCAGTGACTGGCTAGGGATCTCTCACTCTTGCACCTGACTCTCGGCTAACACACTACAAGGCTCCAACAAGATCGATTTTACAGACCGTATTCAGCTTAGTGAGCAATGCCCAACCACATGCTTCTTCATTTAAGTTTCCTTCCACTCTATCATTAGTAATTTCCCCAAGAAGTTATTTTAGAAAATACTTGTTAGAAATTTCAGATTTGAAATTTACAAATAAGACTGTCTACAGCAGGGATCCTTTGCAGCTGGTTGAAGCAGTACCTCATCATGTCCCAGCATCCCTAGAAGCACCGTGCTGATATTCTTCCTAATTGCAGCATCAACTTTTGCACCAGCTCCTCGTGTTACAAACCGCAGAGCTTGCAGCATTGTGTCCCTAGAAGTGATCACAACTTACAGTCAGACATTGCTTCTTTCCCCACCCTAAAGAAGAAATTGAGCTCTGGATACAGCAGTTACACTAATAGGCCTTACACTTTAAGAGACTGATACTCTCTCTGCACTGCTGAAAACTCCATGCTAGAGAATATTTCCATGTTTGTGTACTTGTGTCTGTCTGTTACAACATAAATATTTTCTGACTATTCAAACATTAAAAGAATTCTCAAATCAGGAAGTTCGTTTCTGAAGGATCTGTACACTTAGGATACAAGAACAGCTGCATTACTTCAGGTCAGACTGACAGTTGGTACAGTCTTGTATCTGAAAGTGGGCTGCACTGGGCTGCTGAGGGGATCTGCAGGAGAGAGAACTGGGCAGATGCCAAGCAACGTTTCCCCGATACACTGCCACAGCTCAGCTTCTGACCCAGGAAGTCCCTATCATCTGCATCCTTTGTTTTACAACCCTTGATTAACAGTCAACTGCTTTCACAAATAAGTAAATCTTACTCTCAGAATTAAGGGGAGAAAAAAAAGAAATTCTACACATATAGCTATAATACTTTTGTTCATCCTAGCCCTTTCTTGCATCCTTGATAAGCAGGAAAGGCTGAGGTATCACCTACAGCTTACCTGATGGCAGAGTCATCACTGGAACGAATTCCGTTCAGTAGCTCCGTAAAGAGAGGATCCACTTTTACATGGATGACAATGAGTTTACCAAGAGCATCGGCAGCTTTAAGGCGAACAGCACGGTTTGAGTCTTGTAGAGCTTTGGTGAAGGTTGTTTGCAATTGGGGCAAAAAAGGTTTCAGGGCAATCTCAACCTACACCAGAGATGAAAGAAGGGAAAGTGGTGCAGTCAAGTCTGAAACAGCGGCTAGAAAGCAAAGCCTGAGAACAGCATGACCTCTTCTATAGCAGTGGGTTATCACAAATAGCCCTTATGCAGATCTAACACACTACTAAAATAGGAAAAACATGAAATAGTATTTTACCATGCAACTTTCATCCCTTTCAAATCTAAGCTTATTTCCTGTATACTGAAATACAAGGGTAACGTATGCCATTATGAACAGTCTTTTGTATACAGAGCACTAAATAAAAGCTCAGCTCAGTTCAAATACATGAGAGAAATGAATCACACAGTAGTTTTTAATCATTTGAAAGGGTTATCAGCATTTAGCAATATTTCTGTGAGGTCCAGAAATTGAAGCACTGGGGGGTCTTTTAGTAGACCAGAAGCTGCTGGAAGAATACTATCCAGTTACAGTACCATTTCTAAATATCAAATGCACACCAGCAGACATCCTAGCTGTCTTTACATGACCAGCAACAGATATTGCTGAAGGTTACCATGGAAAATGCTCATAAACCTCACTCAATTACTTTGAATCTTACCTTGGCTAAAAGAAGGCTTAATGTTTCAAGCAGAGCCACCTTGACATTCCAGCTGAACCGATCTCCCAAGATCCGAATAAGTGGCCCAGTAATGCTCACCACAGATGGTTTAAGAGCTTCAGCAGAAGTCAGCTTAATAACTAGCCCTAAGGCCTTTGCTGCCTCCTCCTTCTGCTCTGGGTTACCAGTTAAAACACCTTCCCGCAGCACCAGGAGTATGGAAGTCACTCCCTGTCATGAAAATGGGATAAGAAAGCTTAGAAGCTAAGATGCAAAAAATACATATCTTATTTTTGCTCCTGTTATACACCAGATGCACAGACTTGGAGAGTTTCTCTCAATTTCCTGTTGACCTTCAGCTGCCTGCTTCCACATTTACAGAGCTACTTTTATTTGGTTTGATTTCATGCATCTACGCCTTACTAAGCCAGCTGCTATGAGAAAAGTGGTGGTGGCTCAGGGAATTTTTAAACCAGAGAAATTTGGCACAGAAGTCCAGCTTTACTCCCCCACAAAAAGCAGCTAGCGACCATGACTTACATGCATAACAGAACTGTCAAAGATCTTGTTACAAGAGGAGTCTTCTGTAGGGTAACTCAAGAACAGCAGTAACCTACAAAAAGTCTCTCCAACATACAGGTTTGGAATGCCCCAATGGTCACTGCTTCTAATTGCTGTAAGTCATATCAATGAGTTCCCCCGAAAGGTGGGTATTATGTCTGTGATGAATCCATGCTCATTCTGATCCTTTACCTTCTTAGGAATACAGAATCCCGGCACATGCTCGCCCTTGGCCTCATTCCCTACAATCCGGATATCCTTGTGCAGGTCCTCAATGAGAGCAAGCTGGTTCCCAGCATCTAATTTCTGCAGGAGAGAAGGGTAAGACAAAGACAAGGCCAATATGGCGACCAGCTATTCTTTGTGAATTCTTCTCAGGTGTGTCAAGAGAAGACACCTGTTTCCTGCCTCCTCCAAAGACCTGGCCACTGGCTCACAATGCTGAAGTCAAGCTCATCTTACAACTCTCAAATCTTCGCAGCATTTGCAAATGTAGACGTAGTTTACAATCAAAACAGAAGGTTCAATTTAGGCAGTATTTTACCAGCTATCCCCGTTTTCTCCTTGCCAGACATTACCACTGTAACCTTTTTCAGCTGCCTCTCACCTTGGTGATGGAATTAAGTGCATCCCAGCTTTCATTCAGAACTACGGGGTTGGTATCATTAAATAGACGTATCAAGCCTGAAACCAAGCTCTTGAGATGACCAGTATAGTCTGCTTTTGTCTTGGAGCAGTAGATATTCAGAATGACAGCTGCTGCCTGTCTCATTCCCAGCTCAGGGCTGCGGGTAGCTTCTAGTAAATCTTCAATTATAATTCTTTGTCCAGCATCATCTTCCACAGACAGGATTACAGACTGGCAGTTTGTCATCTCCTAAAGAGTCCAAATTAACTTTACATTAACTCTCAAATAGAACAAAGCCAGATTTAGCTCCAGGTTTCCCCATGTTATCTGCAGCATTAAGTCTTACAGAAATACTACAACTACAACAATACAACAAATATTACAATATTCCACTTGCTAATCATTTCTTATTAAATAGCTGGTCACATCCCCATTAAAGGCTTGATTCAGTCCTGGAGCAGAGATAGCTATATAACCAACTCTCAAAATTTAACAAGTGACCAAACACTGCTGAACTGATTGCTGCACAGGTTGCTCTCCAGCTGCAGAAGGGCTAATTTACAGAAATTGGAGTAGCTCAGCCTCCCCATCTTACTCACTCCTCTGAGTCCTGTCAGATAACATTTTTTTAATTTAGGCAGTCAAATGCTGTGTGTCGTAATACTAATTACAAGCACATCTGTGGGTACATTAGAGATCTCCAGGCAGACTTGGGGCTAGAAGCTGAGCTAATGGGCATTTACAGCAGACAGACAACAGGACTCTGT
>VZTL01038494.1:744-16626 GCA_013400535.1 Scopus umbretta
AAAGAGAACTTAAAAAAGCTGTTACACACTGAGCTATTGCTACCGCTACGGAAGCTGAGCAATACATATTCACAAAAGCTGTCTTCATGCAGGGCACGTATCTCTCTAGGCTCCCTCTTTAATCAAGCAGGAGGAAGAGGGACTCTTCCCCACCCGAAGAAAAAATTAGATGATGCACCTAACTTATAAAGGGCCCATCTCTCTTCACAGTCTCAGAAAGAGGCAAGCTAGCTTTTCTCAGTGTTCCTCCCATTCTCCCAAAGACCAAACTGATTTACTTGGTAATGGATCCCAAATCCAGTGAAATCTGCTTGTAATGATTATATAAGATATGGAAGGCCTGAAAAGTATTAATATATTGTAAGCACATAAAAAAGTGATATTTAGATTTTATAGAAAAATTGTAAAAAAGAAAGTAATTGATTTTCTTTAGCCCAGCAAAGTTTAGGCATTTTTGAGCTTAAACATTACAATTAGGTTAGTGCACTGTGTCAATAATGCATATATTCACTTACACATTTAACAATTTCATATTCCTCTCAGACTCAAAACCCAAGAATCAAATTGTACTGATATTGTCTCCACTAAGGAGGCCACACATCTTGTAGCATAATCCATTGAAGGCTTTCAGATCTTACATGCCATCTGGATTAAAGGAAAAAACTGAAAAAGAATGTGAATATTACACGCAACAGCAGCAACCACTGTATAGCTGATAGACCTAATATCCTGTCTCTAAAGTCCTTCCAGGCCAGTAGAAATCTGCGGTCTGAACTCAGGGTCCACTTTAGTCTAAGTGAATCTTTCATTCTGCAATTTCTTACCAACCCAATGCCTCTTGTGCTGATCCTCCAAACTGCACAATGAATAGTTTTTCCTCTCTTCCCCTAACAGTGTGCCATGAAAAGACGAGAAACTTTTGTAACTGGGAATTAGCAAATTTTACCTAAACAATTCAACTTCGCTGTCTCCAAAAGGACTGCAGTCATCTGGTCCAAACATACTGAGATAAGCAGCTTTCATGTAAATATAAGTAGCCTGCAAATGCAATCAAGAATATCTGTACAGAAAAATGAATTTACAGCATAACCATTATTGACATAAAGCACAAGACAGCAACAAAGAGGAAGAAGTTGCTGCTTTTGTTCACAAACAGATGTAATCTTACAAAATGTTAAGCAGAAGGTAAGTATTTTAGAAAGTGGAGTATAGAAATTTTTTTTATCATGTATGTCTTTGTTTACTTTGTATCAGCTTACAGTTTATGTCCACATTCCAAGAACAAATGTCATGTTTGCCTAACGTGAATTTTTATTACTCTCATTAATACATGCTAGGAAACTCATGAAAAGGTCTTGCTCAGAGAAAAAGAAATACTACTATATAGTCTATGTGCCCAATCATACCTTGGTAGCATATCTCAAATATCAGGTTCTAGAGAACATGAAACGGTTTTTGAAGGGTTTCATGATTTCAGATTATGAAAAGTACTGACTTCATAGGGATTCCTGAGCAATCATACATTCAGCAACCAAGGAAAGCAAAGCAGCAGAGGATGTTACAACTCTTGCAACAGTAGAGAAAAACAGTTGGTGAGTTCTTGTGTACTGCTTTAAGGAGTCTACAGTAACCGTAAGTTTCAGGAGTTTTCTAGAATATTTTAAGCTGTGATTATTTATTTACACTGGAATCAAACAGAGCATATATGTGACCATCTTTCATTTAGTCCATGTAGTTACTAGTTTGTTACTATCACGTTGCACTACAGATTTACGTATTAACAGGAAGCATCTTCTCTGCTTCTCTAAAGCCCCTGCAATATAGTATAAAACTCTACACATAGTTTAAAAGGATATATGCTAATACTAATCCTACAGCATTTCAGGATACTGAAGCTTTTAGCCAGGTGGTGCTGTGGGAGTTCTGTGGGAGCTACTCAGACTAATGCACCTGGCTGAACATGTTGGAATCCCCAGGGGCACAGGGGGGTCCATACTGCAGTTTTCACCTGAGTGGGAGCACTGAGAGTGTTGCTCTCACCTGGCTGCTTGGACCTTATGTCGGTTTTGGTTCCACCTGGCCAATACATACGAAGTGTAGTAGAAAAAATAGACAGAGATAACCTCCACACACACATAGTCTGTTCACATTAAAACCAAACCAACCTCCAATCAGTGACACTTCCCCCCTGGCTAGACTTAATATCTCTGACGTTATTTCCCTGGGGCTCAGAGGAAGACAAATGGAGGAAATCTACCAGGGTTCTGGATGAAAGAGCTTCTCCCTCTCAGACGCACAGGGCAAGGCGTCTCTTCTAATTATATTTATTATCCTGGAGGCATCATCATGGCTAGACTCACTCATCACCAAAACAGCTTATATCCATAATGTAATGAAAGAAATGGCAACTTGTGCCATTATTTGCAATGTGTTGATGACAACTGGTCAGTACACAGCAGAACATCTTTAACAAGGTATTCTTCATCTACAAGTCAGGCCCAAAAGACTTCTGTTTGCCCACAATCTGTTCAGATTTGCATGTTTGCAATTCACATTGCTCTATAAAAGCCACAGCAGACCAGATTTTGTTTTACGATCTTCATCTTCAAAGCTACAAAAAGTCAACTCAATCTGACTGAAAGTCAATAGATACTACAGGGCCTTCCACCCTCCTGTTCCAATTAACTTACCTTCGACCAAGTGTTTTCTTTGCTTAGCAGGTCTGCATAGAAGAAAGCCATCTTCCACTGGCGCTTGTAGGTGAAGCACCACATAAGCTCCCAGTAACACATGTGATGAAACTGCTTCCAATATTGCTGAGCCTCGCAACATTCTTCATATCTATTAACTGCCTGAACACAGAGATTTCCAAACATTGCCTTAATCATGTGTAAATGCACATACACCAGTGCCGTAACAGACACTGGGGCTCCATGATCTGCTGGCATGGCTCCTGCAACTTCCAAATTATTAACAGCCCAATGTTCCCCAAAATCATGTCTGTTGGCTTCACACAAGAGATCCTTGGCTCCACAGTCATCCTGCTGTTAGCAAGTTTACCCCTGCCACAGAGCTCCCCATTCTTGGAAGTTATATTAAGTCCTAAGCATAGGCAAAACGAATGTTTGTGTCTAGGGAAATTAGGAAACTGAAGTCAAAGAACAGACGCTTAGCTGACATGTAGTGTTACAGCTCTAAAGATTTCAAGGGAGCTACCACACTGCACAGCCGCTGATACTCCGCCTCGGAGTATTTTGGACATGCATTCTTCACCTCCCTAATGCTTTCAAGTCTTGTATGACACTCCACTCAGACTGAAGGTAAAGGATTACCACTGGATGTTATTAAATGCACAACTCTCTTCTGGATAGGAAAGACAATGAGAAAACTGTGTCATTAATACTGGCAGACTAGATTATCACCAGAAATTGAGAAGGCTAGCAAAACAAGCTGGTCAAACAAGCTAGTCAGAATAGTTTTCAAAATTCCTATTTGCAATTCATAAACTATAAGTTACATACAGGCCAAAGTCACCGGAAGCATTAGCCAAAAAGGAAACATTGTTCCTAGAGGAGTTTTTCTAAAGTTTTTGAGACTTACTTCCCCAGGAACAAAAGGAAAAGGATTACTTACCGCATCAATATTACCCTTTAGTGTTTCTATCCTGCCTGCAAAAAACAGGAATATGGCTCCCTGTAATAAACAATAATAAAAATACAAGTATTCTATAACAGTTTTCAAGCTGACCATACAGTCTAGATCTGGCAAGAAAACATTAAATGATCATACCAACCTAAATTATGATTCATTTTACCTTTGGATAGCGAGCCAAGTAAGGCTTAAGTAGTCTTTCTGCTTCCTCAACATTTCCTTTTCCTGTCCCTAGAATGCATAAAAATGCAAGTGATAAAAATAGTAAGGAATGAAAAAAGAAAAACAAAACAAAACCGGAATGCAAAGTATTGATTAGCCATCCTCATCTGGCTAATATGTAAGTTCCTCTCTCTGATAAGTATGGCATAAATACGGTGTTGCACTAAGCCAGCAAGCAGGAAGACCTGTACAACATTGTGCTACTGACTTGAAAACTCATGTACAGCCCAACACATTTTGTAGAATGCTTTAGCAGGAGATAACAGGGAAGTGTATCTCAGCGGGAAACTCTCTCTCCAAAAAAAGTCAGGGATAACATATAAACATGAACAAAGTATTCAGGAAGTCATCACTTACAGCCATTATTTTAACATCCCAAATAATGCACCTGACTACTGAAGACAGATTTAGTTCTCACAACTTCCTTTGCTACCCCCGTCGTCTCCCTTCTTACGTGTTAAACAGACCTCCATCTTGAAGATTAAGACACTTTCTTCAGTTATGATCACTATTGTAAAATCACCCACAAATGAGTTATATTAATCCGATCATAAACAAACAATTCACCAACACATAGGTGATGGAATCATCTTTTTCCCCTCTGTGTCCCACAAGAACTAATCAAATGCAAGAGTTATTATAAACAATCTTACCTAACACAAAGGTCATGAAAGTATGATAGCAAAGCAACAGCATGGTACACAGCACCGACCTAAAGCTGTATGATGATGCTCCTTCTTGAAGCTGCAGCAGACCACGCTCCTGTGCAAACACAGGTGAGGATGACAAAGTATTGGTAAAAAACCAAAGCTGTGTTTTGCTAGTTTGTTAACTCCTGCAGTCATCTGCAGATTGTTCACTCACAAAAATTCCCAAAATGCACTGCCATACACTGCTTACATAGCAGTCAAAGATAAAAACACACATATGAAATTATCTAACAGTTTTTCATGGAGTTACTGCTTAGCCTGGAAAGCATCTGATGACAGAGCAGCAACTTGGGATTTATTACATGGTTAACATAAAAGAATATTAGACAACTTATCACCATCATCCAAGTGCTACTAAACAGCATTCCAGAAACAAGAAAAACACAGTTTTGAAATGCAAGGCAAATACATATCGCCATTGTGCAGTGTATCCATGTTTGTTGTTACTTAATGCATAAGCAAATTAAAGATATCAAGAAAAAAAAATAAAATCTGCAACTAGCAGGGCAAAGGATAACAGGGCAAAAGGATATTTTAAAGTATGTTCAGAACAAAAGGAGCTCTGCAATTATATTAGCCCACTACCACCCATGCAAAAATATGATGAAAAGAAGAATATTTCTGTTCCCTTTGGGAAGAACTAAAGCAATCAAGTATAACGCTATGTTCATACTCAGTGAGAGCATGATGGATAACCAGCTTTAATGATTCAAGCTCCTGAAGCAACAGTATTTAGCAGCCCATTCTAGGACTGGTTCCATGGTATCAAAAGCAAGAATATAAATATGCAAACATATTAAACATGAGATCTGCCTACTAGTAAATACACGCAGTAAGACGTCCACTGTGTGCTGAGGAAAATTCTGTTTAAAAGTTACAACATGACTGCAATGGAAAGTTACTGGAACATGATGTATGTGACTCTGAGGACAACCCTTCCAAATCAGCTACGCTATAAATAGGGACCCTGAGGGATGTCTGTCAGAGGAAGGTATCGGAAAGAGCACTCAGAGCATGATCTCAACAGAGATCTTCATCTTTTTTGTGTCCTTGCTGACAGATGGGTGTTACACTACCTCACCTTTACCACTTACTGTGTAACCCCTGAAAGCCTGTAATCATATTCTAATTTTCATCATACATGTACTTTTTCACTTAACTAGTGTGGTTAATTGTTTGCACATAGATCGTTATTTTGTGTGTTTTAGAAAATCTTGATTTATTAATTACTGTTATAGGGAAAGGTACCATTAACACACATATTTGCAGGTCAATTAGTATAACATCTAGCCTGGACAAACTAATGAAAATACTGACTTGCATATCACTTCAGAAGAAATTAATAGATAGTAAAAACATTACTGAAAAACAATGACTTAATGAAAATCAGGCACTCAGCAAAATAAAGCAAACTTCATTTTCTACTGAGAACAAAATTTTGATTGATACAGATAAGTAACAAAATATGATATATTCAGCTTCTTTAAACTGCCCAGATGAAAACCACAAAAATTTGGATCTTAAAAAAGTAGCACTGTAGCACTGCAAGGTAGAAGTAAGACAAAAAATTCTGTGGAATGAATTTTGGCAGAAAAAAATTCCAAAGTAGATTTCCAAAGTACATTTTTTTGAATTGAAAAATCTTCAGGCTGGATATTTCACTGAGCCTTTACTGACATCAGCACTAAGCCTTACAGTGTTTGACATCTTCCATGTAATATAAAAATACATATGAAATGGCTGCTGTTCACATTTGTGAATAGCACTAAGAATGATACAGAAACAAATTATATTAGTCGTATAGAATAATCATTTGTCAAGTTTATCGCACTTATGCATTTCAGTCCCCAAAATATATTTTAATAAAGTTGAACACAAAGTTATCTGTACGGACAGGGAGTGCAAGCCACACCCACCCTACACGGGACTGCATCCTGGAAAGCAGTAACTGTGAAGTAACTGGATTAAGAACATTGCCCATTAATCAGAAGAGGGCTGCAAATCTGGCATAGTGAAACCTAAATTCTTAAACTGCGTAGTTACACAGGTATGGGAAGCTCACCGAGCAAGTTAGTTCACTCTGTGGTGTTTCCATAATCCTATTTTGTCCGGTACAGGTGTTAAAGTATGCTTACTTTTCACTCTGCCACTTGAATAACCCAAACTTTCTGCACTAAAGTAACAATATAATCAGTAGACACAGTCTGAAAAAAAAAGAAATCTAGAAGTAGTTGTCAGTATTACAATGCTTGCTTGTAGAAAAGGCTGCAACAAAGCTGATTCTACTCATAAAAACCCTTGCAAACTGCTTCTGTTATGATGAGATTCTCCAGGAAAGTGGGATGATGAAAGGTGTCTCTGGGGAACATGTTTTGGATACCACATTCAGTCAGCCAGCCTCCCTAGGCTCCCTCTGTGGCTGGCAGAGACAGAGGTACTCCTCCAAGGAACAATTTGGCACAGAAGCCTATGTCAGACATTATGAATCACCTTTTCACCTACTCCTCCTCCACAGGGAGCCTATGGAGATTAGTCAGCAAACCTAATCAGCTAAGTGAGGTGTCGTGAGTTGGGCAATACTATTACACCCGCGTAATCCTCACTGGGCATCAAACTGAGGCTCTTGCAATCAATCACAAACAGCTACTACTTAAGCTTAAGAAGTAACTCCGTAAACAAACTACACTCACTTAGTGAGTATATTATATTTGTTAGGACACACCTTCTAACCATAAATAACCCTTAAATATCTCCCACACCTACGCTACAGGTAACACGAGCAATCCCAGAACACCAGGAATGAGCTTCCAAACAAAGTCTATTATAGGGCATATTGCTACAATATAACACAGATGTGAAGGCAGTAAGTGCTCATAATTTCTCCAAAATACTTAAATGACATTAACACATGTAGTTTTTGTTTTCACACAAACGTGACTCTGAAGGGCATAAGGTATAATGCTGAGCAGGGAGCAATGACACTTCTTAGAGACAGACAAATGTGATCCAATACAATAACCCTCACCTTTCTGTGCAAGTTGCTTGTAACATCCCACAATCTCTTAATTCCGAAGACTGTCACTACATTATATTATGCCTGTACCTCATTGATTTGATCCTTGTTCCAAGATTTGATCCTTGTTCCTACCCCTTGAGGGTAGGAAGGCTCTGCAGAGGGATCTGGACAGGCTGGATCGATGGGCTGAGGCCAGTTGTATGAGGTTTAACAAGGCCAAGTGCCAGGTCCTGCACTTGGGTCACAACAACCCCATGCAACGCTACAGGCTTGGGGAAGAGTGGCTGGAAAGCTGCCCGGCAGAAAAGGACCTGGGGGTGCTGGTTGACGGCCGGCTGAATACGAGCCAGCAGTGTGCCCAGGTGGCCAGGAAGGCCAACAGCATCCTGGCTTGTATCAGGAATGGTGTGGCCTGCAGGAGTAGGGAAGTGATCGTGCCCCTGTACTCAGCACTGGTGAGGCCACATCTCAAATACTGTGTTCAGTTTTGGGCCCCTCACTACAAGAAGGACACCGAGGTGCTGGAGTGTGTCCAGAGAAGGGCAACAAAGCTGGTGAAGGGTCTGGAAAGTAAGTCTTATGAGGAGCAGCTGAGGGAACTGGGACTGTTTAGATTGGAGAAGAGGAGGCTCAGGGGAGACCTAGTTCTATACAAATAACTGAAAGGAGGGTGTAGGTCTCTTTGCCCAAGTAACAAGAGATAGGACGAGACGAAATGGCCTTAAGTTGCGCCAGAGGAGGTTTAGGTTGGATATTAGGAAAAATTTCTTTACTGAAAGAATGCTGAGGCGTTGGAACAAGCCGCCCAGGGAGGTGGTGGAGTCCCCATCCCTGGAGGTATTCAAAAAACGTGCAGATGGGGCACTTCAGGACATGGTTTAGTAGGCACGGTGGTGTTGAGTTGACGGTTGGACTAGATGATCTCAGAGGTCTTTTCCAACCTTAACGATTCTATGATTCTATGATATCCAATGCTCCCTCATTCAGGACTCCCCACATGAGCGGTGAGGATTCCCACAGTGAATGCAGAACGAACAAGGACAATGCTCAAAGCCATTATCAGACAACATTGAGACTGGTTTGTATTTATTTCAGCTGTCACTGACTAAAATCCATTTACTTTACTGAAGCTCTTGAATAAAGTTTTTAAATCACTCCCTTTTAATTAGGGATCTTGACAATAAAAGCAAAGCAAGGTCATCATTCATGTCCCATGTCCTGATCACATTCCTGAAGGTTTAGCAAGGAGGATGGATACTACTAACAGCTTTTACGAAGAACTGACTAGTTGAATTGGTAGATGTGGCATTTAAATGTATCCTTAAAGTCTGCAGAAGAGACCAAAACATCAATCAAAAAGATGCTTAGTGTGAAACAAATTCAATTTATTACAAATTGAGACATAAAAAATATTCTTCAGCTCAGCTGCTTTGGGAAAAAGCAGCATGATCCTCCCACATCAAAAAGCATAATTTGAAAGAAATTGGTTCTATGTGAAAGTTCCCTGCCTTCCCCTGAAATCACACTGTCAGCTGACCCTCTGACAAATTGCACTTAACATATGGTGGGCTTATGTCAAACCTTTCCACAGTTTACCAGCACAGGATTTGTAATCACCTATAAAATAAGAACAAGAGTAAATACTAGCCTGAGACCTGGCAGAGGTTTCAGTAAGAAGGGTTGAATGCTTATATTGGAGATAGTGCAAGGAGTCTTCTGATCTCACAAACACAAAAAGTCCAGGTGGGACTCATACTCCACTTGCAGCCCAGTGAGTGATGAGACATGCCTCTCCACCACAACATACCTGACAGTGTGTAATACACACCTCTCCCCAAAAAGATTTCTCACTAAATTGGGCAAAACTACATTAAACCTCAATGCCCAAATGCAGGGCCTATGCCACTAAACACAAGCAAGCCATTTTGACTAATGATACAGGGGAAAAGAGCGTGAACAGTGAGAAGGGCACAACTAGCACATCTTGGACTGGAAGGGAACAACCATGGCCTCAGGCTACTTTTATACCTTCTTGATCTTATCCTACCTACTATTTTGAGACTCCAGACTGCTGTTAAGTTGATCACGTTGTCCACAGTGCCCACAAATGGCTTAGGAAGTAATGGAGCTTTGGGCATGTCCTCATTTACTATCAGACATGCCATGTCTGAGAGACAAGAAGAGTCCCCAGGGGCAAATCTGCTGGCTTCAAGGCAGATTAGTATTGTGGAAGATAATCACAATGCAATTTTATACCCAGTCTGAATAAATACATGACCCACACCAAAAGCAAGCTGTCCTCCAGTGCACTGTAGCACTCAGGTAAACTGTAACGAGCTCAAGGCACTAACCATGGCTTTTCTATCTTTCACACAGTCTGATGCTCACCATGAGCATTTAATGGAAAAGACTGCAAGATCAAACACAGATGTATTCAAAACTCCTTTCTTCTGGATGAGGTGCAGCACGACACACGAACTTTCCCTCTCCTCCTCTGTCACTTTTTTTCACCTTCTAGACTCTTGTCTGTACTGCAGGGGTGAGCTTCCTCTTGCAAGCTTTGGAACCGCTGGAAAGGATTGCAAATGAAATTGCAATTTTGCTTTTGGCTTCAGGCATCTGACTTACAAATGTTAAATGCAGAAAGACTTTTTTAGGATGTTAAAATAAATGGCCATCAATGAACTTTGATCAACATGTTTAAAATACTCCTTTTTTATGGTGTGCAGACAGCCGGTTTTTGCTTAAATTAATGGCAATCTAGGTCATGCTTCAGTGAGTTATTAAAAAACTGGAACGGGAGCTGACTCATCAACACAAGTATCAGCCCACTCATAGCCATACAAGAAATCCCAGGGCCAAAACAACAGAAATTCAATTAGAGGGCCAATTTTAATCTGCAGTATGGAGATGAGTGTTCGAGCAAGGTATTCTCAGAACTTCGCTGGTACATGAATTGCCCTTACATTTCTAGGAGAATATTTTGCTTTAGATGCTCTTTGGTTTCGTAACTGACAGGTAGAACCATTCAATTTTTGCCTCTACTGCTTGTGAAATATCTTCTGGTCGGCTCCTAGAAATTTCCTAGTTCTAATCCATGCTCTGCCAAAAGCTCCTTGATTTTATACAAGACATTTTATTTTCAGATCTAAGATCCTTCCTGTAAACTAATAAAATGTTGATGACACTCATCCACCTGTCACATGAGGCTGCAGCTCTGATTAAGGAAACATTTTTCTCCTTGAAACTTGTTTTGTAAATAGAAAGCATTACAAAAGAGTTAAGTTTTAACTTGTTTATACAGCTTCTGTTGTGTTTGCAGGACATCAATCATTTACCTTAGCCAGCATTTATGAAATAAATGTGACTAGTGGTTTAGGTTAAACCAACCATGTTTTCTTAATCCAGGAACCCAACTTTGAGTGAATCTTGCTTTCTGCTGATAGAATGAGACACAAGGGCAGGTACAAGGTATCAAGGCCAAGATACTTAGTATCCTATTTTGAAACAACAAATCCACAAAAAACTAACACAGCACTTTCTGTGCATCTGCCCTGCAGATTAACTCAGGTTCATGAGAGTTTACTGGTACTTCATTACTAAACTTCTGTCCTTAAACTGCATGCACAAATAACATAGGTCAGACTGGTTACTCTCTAGGTGAAAAAGCACTTACTCTTTTAGGCAAAGAGAATTTAGGTGCCACGTTCAAGTTATCAGTTGCTATTAAAGACACGGAGAAAAAAAAAAAAAATCAGAAAAGAAATTGAATTTTTTTTCCTAACTGGATGTCATGCAGGAACCTGTCCGGGACATTCAGATACCATGACAGTAACTACCAAGTAAGCTAATATAATAAAGGATAAGAATACACTTGTTTGATATGAATTTCTAAGCACAAGCATACATCAAAAGACCAGTAACTAAAAAACTAAATATGTCAACATCATTGTATCAGCCATTGTCTTTATCATGGTTCACATCTGTATCATCATTGAACAATGGTATCACAATCTTTGAAGTTCAATAGTTCAGACAAAAATGTAATGGAAACCTGAGCTGCATGAAAGCATCAGTGGCAACGATGTGCACGTGATACCAATCAGAGTGTTTCAGAGGGTTACAGCTACTCTGAGGAAGAAACTCCTGTCTTCATTTTTCACTTGAAGAGTGAGGGGAATGAACCAATAATATTTAGTTCACGTTTACCTTGTTTCCAGAAAATCCAACAAACTCCAGTAATCTCAGAATCCGTGCGGGAAACATGGACAATGTCTACAGGATGAAACGCAACAGTTACGCAGTAATAAACTTTTTGCCTCTCAGCTATCAGCTGCCTCCTACAACTTTTCCAAACACAAGAAATAATCACTAAAATTACCAAAAAAATCTGTATATGTCTGAAGATTTCCTCAGTAGATTTTACATATTTTCTGCTACATTTTACATATGATTTAAGCAGAAATATCTGTTTACTATAGGGACCCTGTGTCTTCAGGATTCCCTGCGTAGAAATATGTTTACATAGCACATGCTTAGTAACTCTAGTACTTCTTGGATGTTTCAGAAATACTGGGTGCATACCACACAGCACATATTTGTTCTTTGTGCGGTAAACCTATCATCTGGGCATGTGCCAGACTCACAAAGTAATGCAAGCAAGGGGAAAAACCAGGTACTTTCTGCAGCCTATCACTGAACAACCATGTCACCCCTTACCATCTCTGGATCAACACCTGTGACATACCAGGAACCATCCTGCGCTATCTGACCACCCGCTTTCTGACCAGAACAGAAGCCAACTACAGCCAACAGCGGTCTGAACAGCGCCCAAGGCCCCATTCACACACCCTGCCCCACCAACTGCCCTGCTAACATTTAAGTCCCTGGTAGCTTCCCAAGTGCCATTTAAACAGTAAATGGGAGTCATCAAGCACAGGCAACTGCCGCTTCTGTGCAAGGCTTCTCCTGGCTCCTATCCCAGTGGGTCCCTTCTCATGAGACTGTAACACCTTCCCCTCTGAATGCCTCCCAGGCATTGGTCATTTGGCTTACGAACACCCTTACTAGAAGCTGGGCACAGGCACTCAGCTATATTCTCAAAGAACACATCCTTAGCCCATGTCAGATGAGATAATTTCTCAGCTGTTAACGTCCCCATGAGGATGAACAGGTGGGTCTGCACACTCTGAGCGCTACTGCCCATGCTGCAGGTAGTAATGTCTTTATTTCTAAAGTGTATTACTATCTGATGTTCTTAGACCAGAGACTGGGACCTCACAAGCATCAGCACACATATCTAATCTTAACGTGTGATTAGTAACACTGATGTCAGCAGAACTTCTCAGGTATTTAAGTTAAGAACATTTTCAGGAGGTTGTAAGGACTTCAGCTCAAGAGAAAAACTGTTGGTACATACCAGATTAAATGCTCCTACTCCAAGTTTTACACCTCCCTCAAAATGAAGATGGTTCTCTCCTTTGACATAATGCGGAGACTGTATGAGACTGTCCAGCTCCCTGGCAATACACAAGATTATGTTACATTGTCAGCAAATGAAGAATTACACTTCAGTAAGAAAGTAACCCAATTACCTTGAACTACATAGTAGTTCAAAAAAAAGTCAATTTGTCATCTCACCCAGCTGAACACCACCTACATTTTGTTGGCTTTATCAACAAATAATTTCTGTCACAATAGTATCAATTAAAAAATACAGAGTCCTGGAGATGAATTCCTATCAAATAGACACAGTCAATTTGCAACCACATTTCTGTCTGAAAATGTTTCAAGAATGGCTGTTGGGAGGAGCAACACCAACCTTTACTACTGCAAGAAGAGATGATGGGGCAGTGCAGGAGAGGTAAATTTAAATTAGCAAATTTGATTTGATTTTCATTAATCCCTGGATTAGGTATTCCCTTTTTGTGCACGTTCATTCAAAAGAACATTTTATTATATATAGGAAAAGACAATTTTAAGAAATATTTTTAAATGGGCAGGTATATCAGAAATTACTTTTCACTTATTTTTCTAGCTTTCCTAGATCTCAACTTTGTAGTGTCCCTTTATTCCCTGTGTAATTCAGCTGGATTTGAACCTGTTTTGTCCCCAAACTTTCTATAGCTATGTGTTTTTCACACTATTGTTTTAGTTTATTTTATTAATTACTATGAGAAGAAAAACACTGTTTTAATGGCAGTCACATATTTGTGTTCAGGCTGTCATGTTTTTATCTGCTGGTTGCTGCCAACAGATACAGGACTATTCATTGTAATTGCAGTCTTTACAATGGACCTGCATTTAGAGACACCTTCAACCCACACAAATATGGACACAGTCATCTCTCTCCCTTTCAGTATACTTCGGGAGAACCTGGCCTGGATGCTGTTTTGTGTCTCCTAGACATATGAATTTTTGAGGCTGTTCTGAGTCCAAATTTAAAGTTCTAAAATCTAACAAAATAGTACGCATATTTAACTTTCACTTTTTAAAATTATTCATATAAACCTGTACTACCGTAGAAGTTTCCTGATGCTTTTTATTCACTGACAATAAGTGAATGTTTCATTCTCAATTACTGTTTTGTTTCATTCCATCTTTTTTACAGTGTATGGTAACCTTTCCTCCCCAAGAGCGAGTTTTAAAAATTGTATCTTTGAATCATTTACTGCTCCTGTCTTTTCAGGGTTGCTGTTGTTGTGGATTATCAAGCAGTACTGATGACAGCAGGGAAAGGAAAGATGGCTTTTTACATCAGAAATTCTGTTGTAAAAATATCCATCGATCAAAGCAAATAAAGTCTCATTTCCATATTTCATTGTTTTCTCTGTAACCTGTTGCACCACGCTCTCATCAAAGCTGCAAACAATTATTTCTTCCCACATCAAGGTACAGTACAAAAATCATAACCGCCAATCTCAGATACAAACTTTCCCTTTGTTAAAATACATGTTTTAGTAATATGCAAGCTGTTATTAGGATTCTTTTGAAGAAGACCACTTAAGAGCTACTGGACTTATAACACTTTGTTTTTACATACACTAAAGCTGATCTTAATTTATTGAGGCACAACTGAGTACGCTTCCCATGGTGTACATTTTAATGTACTTTTTAGAATTTACTACTGCACTTCAAAACCTTTTGCACATGTTGAAAGTAGCTCTCCATAACTTCCTGGATGAAAAAAAATCTGCTTAAGCAAGATGTTTTTGGCTTACAGACATTAAGTAATGGGCATATTGTGAGTTCAGATAAGCAACCCTGCTTATCATTTTAATAGCATGCACCTTCTCTTTAGAGTAGAACAACTGCCATACTTAACCAGATTAAACCAGCTAACCAAATATCTCACTCAGTGGCATATGCTTGGAAAAGCATCCTCTAGGAATTGACTGTTCAGGGACTTCATAATGCACAGAGACTGCATCTGTTCTACTAAGCTAACTAGCTCCTATAAACCTATTTCCTGTAAATTTGTTTAATCTTTGTTTGAAGCCATTTATACTTCTCACTGCAAGCTCTTCAGTTGATTGTCTCTTAATTTTGTTTTAGTTTTGTGCATTTATTATGGAATTACTTGTGCTTCAGCTACTGGTTTTGAATGTTCCAAAAAGCCGCAGCTAGAACTACAAAGAAATGCCATTTCATATGCCTAATGAATGCGAGACCTCCAAATTGTGCTATGCAGACAAAATGAGCACTACATCATTTAGAACAGTTATTTTTTGACATAATTTCAAGGATATAATATTTGAAGTAGGCAAACCTTGGGAGTTAACAGGGTTAGGGTCCACTATCTTTACAATCCAAATCAACCATAATATCAAGGTCTTTTGTTATGCAAAGGAGGAATATGTGTGGGCTGAGAAAGGCTATAGACAGGAGGCCCATAATAAACGCTGCAATAAATACAACAGTGATTAGTGAACTGGACAATTTGACCAACAGCACTTTTTACTGAAAGTGTACACTTAATCACATCATCACTCTGACTTACCTGTATGTTTGGTAACTGTTTCGGACTTTGATGCCTCCTTTTATGAAGCTAACCATATTCTCATCCTGTTAGAAAGGAAACACATTAGCAGTATGAGTTTGTAAGCATTATAAAGAGCTTTTGTCTTCTTGAGATGAACACATGCCTTCAACATAACCATTGTGACACAGACAATATAAGTCTCTGAGAAACAATACATGGATTTAGGGTTTCCTTTCTATATTAAAATATTTTTACTGTGTTCAGGCATATACACTTTATTTTGATGCTTTCTGTGATTAGTT
>VZTL01038496.1:0-28305 GCA_013400535.1 Scopus umbretta
CAGGATATTCAAAATGAAGAGTTTCCTTATTTGCAACAATGAGAACATTGCACATGAGATCTGGCCAAACACACGTCGCAGTTAAAGACAGGTTTTCTGCTGATTTCAGAGGACCTAGACACACTGGTTATAAGCAGAAACATGGAAACAGCCCTTTATACATACATACAAATATTTATAGATATATATGTATGTATGGCAGTTACCTATATATGAAAGCAGAGTAGATTGTAGGGAGAAAAAGAGGGAGAGGGAGACAGAGAGACTCTGGATAACATAAATAAACATCCAGGTTGTCACTGATTGGTTTTTCCCTGACCTTATTAACACAGTTGAACAGAAGACTGGGCTAGATTTTAATCTCAGTCACTTCTACAAAAGTTCACTGGTGTAAGTTTTTAATGCAAAGATGGGAGGTCCAGAATGACTCATAATAGGAGCAGTGAGTTGGGCTCCTAGCTTGGGTGCTCTGTATAACTGCACTTACTGCCCTGTACTAACAATAGAAGGAGTTCTGGAAACTAGCAAAGTATCCTGGATTGGGTTTCTCTATTAAAACATGAACCCTTCCTACAGAGACTGAGCTGGAGCAGAATTTAGAACTATCCATGCGTAGTTTTGGGAAATGCTAAAGACATACCCGACAATTCCAGGACAGGCTGCAAATTTCAAATGAAAGTGGTAGTCATAAATTGACAGTCTTCATATGTTCTGACCCATAAACCACTCATCACTCTCTCTTATTTCTACTGCACAGGAAAATGAAGAAATCACAAGAGACAGCTTTTGGTTTAATTTTTTTTTGCAGGGTCAGAATGATGACAGGAACATCTGGCAATTAAAAGTGGCATACTTCTAATAGCTACCTAGGAGATGAGGTGCGAGAAGCACTATTACTCAACTGAGACCTAAAAAATTGACGACATGACAGAAGAGAGAATAATAACTTTTAAATACATCCAGTTGTTACATTGGAAATTAAATAACTGCTTTAGTGATGGCTTGATTATCATATTGGCATCCTGTCATCTTGTAATCCATTTAAGAATGAAATTGTTGATAGCCTGGTATTTAGTGTTTATCTACTGTGTATTTTAAGGTTATTGAGTTATACTCGAAGGCCAAACTCATCTGTAGTGTAAGTGACAAAGCACAAACTACATTCTACTTAATCTCTGGACAGGTGTTGGAAAGAAGGCCAAATAGTGACATATTTATCAACACCTCTGCTTAGAATTCTTTGCAAGTGATGTATTTTCCACGTTGGCCAAAGCTATTTACTCCTGACACTCTGTCTGTTAGAATAGAATCAGCTCAGTACCACTAAAATAGAAAGTTACATTTTTTTAGTCGCCAAGGAAGATGAATCACTGCAATGAAGGAGCAGGAAAAATATATGCCCTGTCAAATTAATGCATTATCAGCAAAATAAGTACTTTTCTTATCGTGCATGTTTTCTGACCTCTCAGTGCCCTGTAATTACATTGTAAATGAAGGGAAAATGCTGATATATTAAATAGAATAATACCATTTTCTCAACCACTAATGGAACTTCTGTCACCCTCTGACCGACAAACTCCATTTTAAATTGCTGGAAAGCAATCTTTAAAGTACTATTCACATCTGCAGAACATCTTATTTATTTTTTACTTTGTAAACTTTATATATCATGTTTTCTAAGGCATTTCAGCCATCTGAAAACCACACACACTGAAATAAAACTAGGTAAGAATTCCGTCCAACAAAGCCCTCATTGTGCCTCAAAAACTATTAATTGTCTTAGTTCATCTTTAGTACTGCAAGCCCAAGCTGGCCCCAAACTTCAGTAGGCAAAAAAAAACCCAACAAACTGAGATCTTTTAAATTTGATTTTTATTGTTTTGAAGCTCTGAGTAGCACTTGGGTCATGCTTTCACAGTTTTTGACAAAACCATGGAACTGTTCTTTTTGGAAATTAAAGCTGAGATCCTCTTATTTACAAAAGATTTTGGAATATGGTTTTCTGAAAAAGCATCAAATACAAAAGCAAAGAATTGCAAAATCAGGGGCATTATCTTTATATTACCACCACATTTCATAACGTATCTCCTTGGTACCTCAACACCCTCCAAAAGTTAGTTATAACAATAGCATACAGTAACATTATTTATGCAATTAATTTTAAAGTTGGAATCCTGAACTCAGCTTCTGAAATTCTGACATCTTTAAAATACTCATATCTTTAAATGTGTCCACTAAAGCATAAGAAAAAACTGACTTCTTGTTGCAACCTTAAGTCTGCTTAAGGTTTTGCATTTCCAGATACAGCACCTAATGCACAACTTTACTAAAGTCAATTATTTCAGTACTTTGAATTAAAGAAATAGAGATAAGAACTCTGAGAAGGACATGTGAATTCAAGTGACATTCTTCTGTGAAAAAAAGTCTCTAAAGAGTATTGTGAAGCTCAGTGCTAATGTTGTGTTAGTTATACCTAGCTGGGCAACTGGCTATTAAATTATGGTTAGATTATTAGTGGTCCGTCTCAGACCTTCAAAGTCAATTCTGTAGCCCATTCTTATAGTTTGAAGATGGTGGCATTTGGGGGAATTCCATCACATCCAGGTGAATGGAGGCAAGTAATCAGTTATGTTGTTAACGGAAAAATAGTGTCCATCTCAAATTAAAAAAGACAGGATGAATCCTCCGTCTGTATGGAATCTAGTACTCAATAATTGCCAGAGTTCCTTGATACATGGAGCTGAGGAGGTCCAGGCTCTTAAATACTTGTTGGGCTACCAAGAAAGAGGCAGAGCATCCAAAAAGGAAGAGGAAAGTATTTGCTTTGTAGAAAGGCAAAAATATGTCAAAATACAGGTTCAGCCATGGAACTTGTCACCCTTATTTGTCAGTGAGAACACAACTGACCTCCAAAGGGAATGATTATCTGTGGAGAAACTTGTAACCACATGGAATATTTTCAGGAAAGACATCAAACAAACGAAAAAAAAAAAAAAAAAAATGAGACTATGAAGTGAAGAAATCACTAGTTAAAATCCAAATTGTTAGCCCTTCGAAAAATCTCCTCTTCATTGATATTAGGAGACAAGACATCAACAATCAAACATATAGTTTTATAGATTTCATACTGCTGTCTGTTGACACCCAGAAGTTACTCCCTCACCAAAGTCTCTGGACTTTAAAGGAAGGATCAACAATATAATGTAATATTTTATTTTAAAAGTAATTCTAAGCTCCTGAATAATTTTTTATTTTTTTCAGAAACTGATATCTTAATTTTTTTCCCCATCAGAACAATTTACTAAAGCAGTTTTGTCATGTTTCCTTATAAATATTTTGTAATCTTTGCCCAGAAGGACAACCTCTGGATTTAAAGAGAGTATCAAAATTCAGGGAGTTTTGCTCTGAAAATAGTGGTTGATCTCCATATGTTACTGTTTCTTGTGCCTGCACCATGACCAGATAGGAGAAAAAAAATCCACTTTCAATCCAGCCCCAAAATATGTTATTGCAATTGCCTATATTTTTTAACAGTGTTGTTTGTAGCAAGTGCCTGTCTCCTAATTCCACAATCTGTTCTCAGGATCTTCCTCAGTAAATCCAAGATGCAGTGTATGACTATAGTTTTTTCCATTTTTTTTTTTGGTTCTCCTGGAGTAAAGCAATGTTGCCCAAAAACTGGGATAGGCACAAATACAAAGCTGGAAACACCTGATAATTATTTTGCATCTTTTACATTATTATCTCATCTTCAGTTTTCAAGGAAGTCTCTCATTTGTATGGCTGCAGAAGAAAATAAAACCGTTGAAAACACAAAACAAGCATTTTTAGCACATTTCCCTGTGCTGATAGAGACTCAGAAGCTCTAGGGCTGAGGAGTGAACTCACTTATTTGGATCTGCTCTAATTCAGATTCTTCTCATACATTATATATTACTAAAGTTAAATAGGTTATTAGTTTAACATGGATTATCTAGGGAACAAGAAATCAAGAGAGGTATCAAAATCACATGGTAAATTTGCAGGCAGCAAGATGATTGATGCTGTTTTCTTCAAAAAGCTGCACAGAAAACAGAATAGAATTGGGGAATGATTTTCATATGACTGTCAAATAGAGATTATCAATAATGATACACAAATATATACACATAAATATTATATAGACATATATAATATATAGTACATATGTATATATAAAACAAAAATACTGAAAAGCATGTTCATCCAGCAGAGAAAAGTTGTCTCTGGACACAAATATTTCACGCAAATAATGACATGGACTGGATAAATCAAATTAGCCAAAATACATGTATTTAGGTTTTTATTTTCCCTTCTAGAGTGCTTGATCTAAGACCCACCAAGAGAGTTCTATGGAGTCAGAGCTAAGTCATTATCACAATGGAAAAAGGATATCAGAGATATAGAAATGTCATTCAGAATTAATGTCTTAACAAACACACAGACCTCTCTCTGTTCCATATTAATATTCAAGTCAAGGTTTCTCAAGACTCTGGTTAAACACACAAATACTAGATGTTACTGGCAGGTATGAAGCCCAAGGCCTCTGTAAGTTAATGAAGACTGAATGTTCCAAGATGGATAGATAAAAGCATTTAAGATTAACTTTTTTCATGGGGATTTTCTGGGAGAAATATTTCAAAATTGAATTTCTAACCATTCTCTGAACACAAGTAACTTATGATATTAATTACAGGAATGTTCTGTACAAATAGAAAGTCATAACTTTTTTTGCCTCTTTCTACAGAAGCCACTATTTCCTTAATTAGGACTGCTAATATACTAATAATCCGTGCTGATGGCAAGTCATTTGCATTCTTTCCTTGCATGGTCAATGCAGTTGCATATTAAATTTAAAAGCCTTCTATCATTTTAAGATGTCCATATAAATTAAATATTTCTATTTGAGGTTACTAGCAGTATGGCAGGTACTTCTATCAGGCCTTGAGCTGTGCAGGAAAAAGCAGAATTTCCAAGTGGGAAATCCATGATAAGGGGTGGGTTAATGAGAATGGGCTCAAGTTATTTCTATGCAGACAAAGTCACTGTTAAATGAAGTTTGCCATTTAAGCTGGCACCTCCTCCAGGACAACCCTACCAGCATCCTCAATATATGCAACTAATTCACAGGCTTATATCTTGCTCTTCAAGTCACAGGGTGTCCCCTGAGTCTGCACAGCCCCCAGATCTATACCCCTTTCCTAGCCCAGGTGCCAGCCCTCGAGATACTACTGTCTCCACTGCCCACAGTCTCTCCTGTCTGGTCTGATTTTGGGCATCTCTGTCTCATACATCAGCCTCTCCAGACAAGGGTTATTTGCCCTTCCACATGCATCTCAGATCCACAATCCAGCTAGGGCCCCTGGCAATGTTTATGCCAAGTTGATGTGGACACGGGGGCTTCCTCATCTACCAGAGACTGAAGGAAAATGCTGGGTAAGGGAAGTCTGAGGAAACATCCTTCCTCTCCAGCACCCCAGGATGAGGTTGGAGAAGAGGAAAGACTGTTGCAGTTGGGCGCAGGAAAAGGCAGTCCCCACCACAAACAGACAGACAGGCCACTGCCTGCGCTGAGAGGAGAGGACAGGAGAACCTGCTTCCATCTGCTGTCCAGGCTGGCTCTGCTCACAAGGCATTTCACTTATCACAGTCTGCAAACTCATATGGCATATGTGATGGGAGAAGAGAGAAGATAGACTAATATGCAGATAAATGGCTAGATTTTTTTTCTTAATTTACTGTGGAAAATTGTTTTCCTTCAGTCTTACAGCCTTATGTATTTTCTTGAGCACATGGCAACATTCTCTGGACAGTAGTGGAAATAAGATGATTTAAGGTAGTTCTAGATATCAGCATTTTTGATGCCCCTTTCTCTCTTTTGCCTGCATAGTCACAAAATTTCTGTCATAAGACCAAGAAATTTTAGACTGATTAAGATAAAAAGAGCTGACATAGAGGAGATCACAATGACCGCACACATTTGCTTGTATCTTAGGACAAACGAGGCAGGACTTTTTTTTGTTAATCTTTATTCCTGCAGTAGAGCTCTGGGCAAACTTTATATACTCTTTACAGGAGATAATTTGTCCTGACCCTTTGTTCTAATTTAAAAGATGACTTCCACTTGTTTATTTTGAAGTACTGTTATTTTACCCTTGGGATAAGAGAGGAACCAAATCCAAAGGCCCTAATTCAAGGCTTATTGACTTCAGTGGCCTCTTTTCCTCAGACTTTACTGGAAGTCTCTGGCACACTGAAACCATTACCCTAAAAACTTTACTGTACAGAGTAATTCTGTCAGAGACACCAAGTAATTTCCATGGGATGATTAAAACCTGCTTAATTAGCTCATGCGAACAAGTTTGAATTTGATGTAATAGGAGTGGCTGGAACAGCAGTGGTTATCAAAGTGGATTAATGGGCTTTGGGGAGTCACTGTCAAACTCTGATATGAGTGGCTCATGTTAACAACTTCCTATGTGTGATGGCACATCCCATGTCTGTGGATATAAACCAGAAATTACCAAGATAACAGCAAAAAATATATTTCAATGCCTACTAACACTAAAAAAAAAAGGTGAAAAAGGATGAAGTATAACTAAAAGAAGGTTGTTTTTATTTCAAAGCAAACATCAGTTTAAAACTTTTAGAGTTTTGTTAGCAACAACTTTATAAAGGCTGTACTTTTTAAGTTGACTATATCACCTCATCCAGCTCTGTCTAACAGCTCATCTGGCTTTTAGAATTACATTTATTTCAGCTAAAGAATTAAAATAAATTATTTACATGTGATTTTACAACTTTTTTGTAAAAGTCACTCCTTTCATTTATTTTTCATTTGTTCCGTTAAGTTGCCTATGCACAATACAAATAAGATCATCCTTTTCAAATGATCATAAAGATCATTTATTAAGCATCCTTTATAAAGCTTGTTCTAGGCATGTAGAACTTCTGAATTAAACATGACCAGAATTAAGTGTGGTAGTAAAAAAGCTCATGTTACCTACTTCCCAAAGAATTTGAGTGTATTTGATTTATCATGATTGTGAGAAGTTCTTGTGTATAACCTCATATCTGTGTACTTTTCCACAAGGACTTGATCAGTCAAGAAGGATATTAGACAACTTTTTTATTACCAGCTAAGACTAATACTAGAAACTCAGGGATTAAACAACATCTTCAGACTCATGTCTGGACATTTCAGTTTTCAAGTCACATTGTCAGAGCTCATTTATAACATTCTCCCCCTTGGCTACAAGTATAGATTTATACACTGTCATTTTCATAGAGAAGTGGTCAAGCTGAAATATTTTCACAAGCTTTTCTGTAAAATAAAGGCAGATTTCAAGACCATCCCCAACTTAGTCCAAAACTATAAGGGTTTTTCTCTCATGTGTATCAAAGCAATAACTCAGCAACACTCTAAAACAGAGTGCGAAACATGTTTCCTTTTCTAAAGGCATAGCTTGAATGTAAACTCATCTTAAAATTGATGTTAATATACTTGCTTACTCGTCACAAGAAACAATTTCAAAAACATGTCTTTATATTACATTTTATTTACATGAGTCAATATGGTTTTTGCTAAGATCATTCACGGTCCAAGGCAAAACCAAAAACTACTAGTCTGTTTCCTTTCTTCCTCCTTGCATTCATTTGTTTTATTTATAAACTTAAAGATTATTCAATTTGTTTCAGCTACCATTGGGTATTGCGGGAGGCAAAGGGCATGCCCTTCGCAGGTGGGTGCCACTCAGTTTGCCCACGGTCGGCATTAGCCAGATGTGACCCAGCTCTCCTCTGCAAACCCAGAAGTTGCATTAATGGGCCGTTAAATCCAACCCAAATTTTCCAGCTGAGAAACTGGCAACAGAGCAGCCAGACACCGCTGGATGGCTTCCTGGACAGGGCTGGCCTGTGTCAGGTTAGCAGGGAGCAGGGAGGGCACAAGCTGAGCTGTGCTTACACCCCCCACTGTGCTCCTCCAAAGCCCAGCCCAAAGGGACTTCCTCCACCAGGAAATTGCTTCAATCCCTATTCAACAGGCAACAGAGTAGTTTGTCAGCTCCTTTGGCCTACATCCTTCTGGTTTTAAACTCCCTAGGTTTTTAGCCCTCTTGCAACATTTTAAGATACTTCGGAAGAACAGTTAAAAATCAGGAAACTTTCTATTATTGGACATCATAGACACCACCCATGTCACCCAGTCTTTGATTATGAAGCCCGTAATTGTTAATTGACAGTTTGAGCTTACTAGGATAAAAAAATCCCTCTCTGGATTTTTCTGGATCCTGGTTTCACTGCAGGGGAAATACTGGGCACTCAGCCCATGCCAGGGATGTTGAATTTTTTTTTCGTCACTGAGAACTAGGAACAATTCTGAGCATCTATAAAACAAATTCTGTGCATGTGTCGTCCTTTTTATCAGCTAGAGAGATTCGAGGGAGACTACATTCTTTCCCAGTATTACCAGAATGTTATAAAGATGTTAGTCTTTTTTATATTAAAAGCAATGGGATATTTGCCACTAGTTTTAATGAGGACAGGATTAGGGCCAAAATCCTAACTGAAGGGTTGTTTTTTTAAAAAGAAGAATTATTTCATACCAGTGTTCTCTCGGTTGTGCTTTGTCTGGCTAAACTGCATACTCTGTGTTAAGTATTTGTTTTTAACCGGATAAGGCCAAAATCATTTTGGTTGTCAGTTACTCTTAAAAGAAGAAATCCTTAGAAAGTCTTCATAAGCGAATTGTGGTAAAACCTTGGTTTTAAGCACAGTTTAATATTTTAATATTTTTTTCATTATTCTTGCATAATTTCAAAATCTATTTGGTTGCAACATTGGATAGAAATTGCATCCTCAGACAAAGTAACTTGGACTAAGCAACTATATTCTCAGTCCACATTAAGCTAGTTTTTAAATTCTGTGACAAATACTTCTGTTTGTATAAAGTAGTTTGCGTACTACACTTAGACACTTCTTCTTCATGACCACAACCACAAGCTTTTTTAACTCAGATGCTGAGAGTTATTTTATTTTTATCTTTGGTTCTAACTGTGCATATTGATCAATCTTAAAATTTGTAAGAATTGCAATTGTAAAAATGTCAAAATATGCTTCTGAAACAGACCACAGAAAACAGGATGCAAACAGATTTTTATTTACCTTTTTACCACTTAAAACAGAAAGGTAAAAACATTAAAAAGAAATAAAAATATATTTAATTATTTATTCACTTCAAAACTATCTAATGTCCTATGAAACATCTAAGTTTACAGTAATAAAGGTAAGAAAGTACATGCTGTCTTCCTGTATAGCTTCAGTTTTACTTTGAAGTTTAACAGCTCATTATGTATTATTTTTGCCAGTAGTAAATCAGATTTTTCTTTACATTTTATTGATGTTTCAAAGAGTGATCAGTGGGAAGCAGTATTGAAACCGCAATAAATAATGCAATCACTCAAACTGGTATTTTTTTATGTGACACATTTTTAATTAAACTGCTTATCTGCTGTTTTGTTTTACAGTTTCCCCTCTTTAATCTGTAGTGGCCCTTGATTATACTTTGTGAATGACTGTGAAATGTCGCTGGTCCAGCTGCAGCAAAACTTACATTTCACTTACTGAGCTTGACAGCCTCTTACCCATCTGCATGTCACTGACATTGCCAAACTATGAAACCATATATTTCTGTTAAGACACAAATAAAGTTTGAGTTCAAGATCTTAAGTTACTTTCTCTAAGTTATCTGCACTATATATTCTCTCTTACCTTGAAATATTTTAGAATATTTTATATAAATGACATTATAACTTACAATACCTTATAGTATATTACAAAATATTATAGAGAATGATACTGAGTCAAGAATAATATGGCAGCCAAGCTGAGTTTTCTTAAGTAAAATCATCAGGTATTGCCTTCATTGTTCCTTACAACACACAAAATTACAGATACTTAGGAACCCATGATATTCAACTATTAGCACCTACAGACCTAATCCAAACTAGTTGAAAACAACATGAGATTTTCAGTTTTCTGCATAGAATTAGTTCCTATGAGCAGTACAGCTTTCTTTACTTGAACGTACGATAAAAAGCAAAACATTTTCATGTCAAAGTACTTCTGATGGGACACAAGACAACAGTTTTTGAAGGAGGTGTATCCCTGCTTTGGTTTTTTTTTTCCTAAACTTAAGATGATTGGCTGGCTTTGAGGTTTCCTGTTGAAATTATGAGGGCATTATATATTTACATCCTTTAAGCATTCTTAAAAATCTAAATTTCTGTAAGTAACAGTTCGTTTTGCACACCTGTCTGAATGAGAAATGAAATTTCTCCCAGAAAAAAATATCTGAGTGTGAATTTAACCACATGTGCATACTTAAAATTCACTTGACAGCATTTTATTCTAACTATGAAGTTCAAAAAGGCTTAGTTGTCAAGGAAAAATAGCTGATTTTACACTTATCAACAAAGATAAAAATAGTCACATAGAGCTGCTCCTAATAGAATTTGGTGTTACTATTAAAATGAGGGGAGAAGATATTGCTTTTAATCTTTCAACCATAAACCAATATATTGTACTTTTATAACAATAGTATTCCATTTTATAAGCTGTCATTGGTAATAAAACAGTAAAATCCTGTATATTCGCTGTAAATTTACAACATATCTCCTTGGTTTAGTCCTGGAAAGCATTTGAGGTGACCTATTGCTTGATTTTGCTCATTATTTGAGGCAGGGTTGAAAGCCAGACTTAGGTTTATTACTGTCACCTCATCTAAGGGAATGGCCCCTGGCTTTCAGAGGCTCAGGGTATTTTTGCTTCTGCTGCACTGAAGTGTTTCAGGATTGTACTGAAAATACTGCAGTGATTCAGCCCTGAGTTAAAGTGCTGGTCTGTATTTAGTCTTGTTCTAATGTATGAAAGGTCTGTGACATATCTGTGACAAAATTATCTTACTGGTTTGATATTCAGGAGGTAACAAATACTTGAAATTCTCATAGCATGCTCTCTTCTTCTTAAATTCATTTTTCCCTCTCCAGGCTTCTGATACTCCATTGGGAAGTTTCTGATCTAACCATGTCTTCCAAAGGTTTCCTAGTATTCTGTCTCAGTGATTTGTACTTGAGGTAAAACCCTGGTCCTACTGAAAATAAAAGGCAGCACTTGATTTTGTATTACTAGTAAAATGTAGCCAGGAAGCCAAAGGAAAAGAAGCACCCAATAAAAATGAGAATCACATTTTGGGTACAAGCCAATACACATTTCTCTCAGAAGTATCAACAAAACAGCTGATGCATTTTCCCTGGCTTACACTTTACTATCAGATACATAACTAAAAATCTTCTTTCCCCCTATTTAAAGCAAAACCAGCAGCAACACCCAATTGATTTCCATAATCACAGCATGGAATTAGACAACTGTGTTGGCACACCTGAAATGGAAGCTGTGACATGGGGAAGATACAAGCAGTCAAAGAGTTCAGTTGAGTGGTCAAGTTATTATTGCTGTTGATGTGTTTGATCCAGCAAACAACAGCTTCAGGGAAGAGCTGAGAGAAGAAAAGGCAGCCAAAAAAGAAAGGTCATCTTCTTCTGCTGTTATATGACTTCAGTAAAATCTGGATGAGCCTTGTTTTCTTAAGATTTTTGTTAACTTTGTGTAGTGTTACCAGAAAGCTGGTTTGTTTTAGGAAAAAAAAATGTTGTTCCTTGCTATAATGATAGCTGTTTGCCTAAGTTTCCATTATGGGAATTTCTAATTCTATTATTAGATTTAACTTCAGAGCAAATCTAAATCACTTTTTGGGACCACAGAATTAAGAAGGGCTGCAGGGATCTTAAGGCTCAGTACCAAGGCAAAAATGTCCTGGTTCTCAACCAGAGATTACCCACAGACAGTAGGATCTAAAGAAAATACCCTTGGTACAATACAAGACAGCAGGAAACATGCATGCCTATCCTAGAGAGATAGATCTGGTAAGATAAGAAATAACTAACTGGCTTTTGTGGTGAGGGGGATGAGACCACCCTTCCTGGCCTCTCCATGAAGGCTGGCAAAGGAGCAGGATGGCACTAGCTTTAAGGGAGACCAATTCTTTAATTTTTATAAGGAAGTGGGGTGGTCAGTAAGGGAATGGGAAATAACATTCCCAAGACCTCAGAAACAGTGTTAGTTCTGTTCTTCTAATTTCCTTTTTCTTCACAAGGAAATTTAGCTTCCTTTCCCTTTTAGGGTGTCTTTTTTTAGAGAGCTATTTATATTTTTTTGTGTTTCCTAATACACACAGATCTGGTAAAAACTTTGGTTTTTTAAGGGATGCATATACTACACAAGTATTTAGGAAGAACTGGTTTAAGGCAGTAAGAAAAAATTTCAGAGGATTAAAATTCACTGGGAGACCAAACAGTTATTCTGTCACTAATTCACAACTGAGAAAACCTATAATTTGCTTAGAGGATGCCCAATATTTCTGAGGTGCAACTGTAGAGAACTAAAATTAGGCTTACACTTCAAATCATTACCCTCATTTCCAGACAGGTGACTCACATATTTTGGAATTAACTTTCACCTGCAGAAGACCTCTCCTTTTCTGTTTGGTCTTTAATTTTGGCTACAAGAAGCTGTTCTTGCAGCCATTTCTCTATTCAGCTTCTTTATAATGTCATGGGACGGAGATAGTCAAAATTCCTATAGACATATGTAATCAGAAAACATATTAAATTTGCATTAGTAGCAGTCAAAAAAGCACATTATCCCTCTTGGCTTTCCTGAGCACTGGGAGTGATGTTTAAATTTTAATTTTTTTTTTCAAAAATTTTATGTCTACAACATCTGAAACCCTCGCTTGCTCCGGTACCTCTGACTCACTCCCTGACAAGGAAAGTAAATCTCCTCTATTCGCATTATAGTCATCAGTGGGGTTACCTGTCTGGATTTCAGAGGATGTTAACAAATTATATTACATAGCTTAAAGTTGCCACATTGCTTTCACTCTGAATTCACAACTACAGCTATGTAAATATGTTCTGGATTTTAGAGTCATATCTTTAATGGTTTGTGATCTCATGCTGTCACTGTTGGTTGTAATATGATAAACACACTGAAGTATAAATTATACATTTACTTTAACTGATTTAATCTGTTACTTACAGTACAATGTCTTTCCCAAATTACTATATTAGTCTGACTACTGTAAATAGTACCTGTGGTTTTACTGACTAATGTTTTGGTGTGTTCTTTCTGGAAATAGATATTTATTTGGTAAGATCTTATTTAGAATTCAGAACAACTGATTTTTACTAAGGAAACCTGAATATCCCAGGAGCCACTTAGGAGCAAATAGGTTGACCTACTTGGGTGGGGGGATATAGCAGTCAGCAATGGTAAGAGACATCGGCTAAGGATAGTTCAGCTTACGAACTGCTTTGGACAAAAAGCATTTTATATATAGCTGGAAACAAAGAGATCATTTACCTTATCTCTTCATGAAAGACATCCAAAGAAGCATTAAATAATGTGTTGTAATACGTAATAGTATCATTGTTGTCTTTAGTTATTGCCAACATTTCAGACTCTCAATACAAGTCAGAGTTAGAGAGACACTGAGATAAAGATTGCATAACACCTGCACCAGCCCTAAATATGAGCCAGAGCTGTCTTTTACTTTGCTTTCCTGAGCACTAAATTCACCCCAAGTTCTGAAGTGCAAGAGGTAACGATTATTACAGACATTTAATTTCTGTCCATTTAGGACATGTGACTAAATCCTCATCTGGTTTTAATAATTAGACTTACCATCAGATTTACAGCAGCTGAAGATGTGCTGTTATCAATAAAATTAGATGCCAGCCAGATTTTTCAATGGAGAAATAGCTAATAGACAGTGAGACTATATTTGTAGTGCTAATGAAAATGTTTTCTCACCCAGGGTTTCAGTCCAGGACTTGGCCTAAGTTTCTTCATTTGCTCAGAGTTTTCTCACATTAGGCCAGCTCTACTGGTAATGTACATTATCGTAATGACCTCATTCTCATGTAGCTCTTTACATTTCTCAGAATTTGGACAATGAAGCACCAATTAATTTGGCTAGGATAAAATTAAATAGACACTTAGGTCCAGAAAAATTGGAAACTTACTTGTTGATGCTGGCTACAATAACTATCTATTTTCATTGTATTGTTTTTCTTCGCAATACACCGTTACAAGTTGGAAAACATCCTAAAATTAAAAACGAGCTCAGAATGCTGCAGTCCAAAGCATTAGCATTACTCTTCACTAGAGCCATTGACAGCATTAATAGCTGTGTTAAATAGTGCAGAAAATGTAAAAACTGGACACATCTTCATTTTTAACTAAGCCCTACTTTATATTGTAAGTATACTTTTAAAATGCACAGTAAAATACTCTTGTGTACATACAGTGTGGCAACTACTACTGCAGGCTGCAGGAGAAATGTCCTAGGAAAGTGTTCTAGCTTCTGTATGGGAGGCATGAAGCAAATCAAACTTTCAACAGGGAGAAACAAAGACCCTGAAGTAGGAGTAAAGCAAAAATTGGCAGCTTGTTGATCACGTCTCTCTAAGTAATGCAAATCAGTGACAAGGATTAAAATGACTTGTGTACCATTGCTTTAATAGTCTGCTAATGACAGTATTTCACCTCTATGTAGATGTTAGACACAATGTTTTTATCATTGCCATAGTTTTATAAATCTAAATATATAATTTTTCATCCCTTATTCCAATGTGGTTTTGGTAAAGCTCATCAGAAAGCATCATTCAGAAAGGATTTTTAAATTATTTTTGGTTTGATGGAAATTTCATCTGAACAGAGAAAATTCTGACTTTTCTCTCATTTTCATAAGAACTAATAGCTGCACATGGAAAGCCAAGTCATTCATCAAACAACTTGAAAAATCTGGAAAGATCTTGTACCATAGAGAATCTGACAATTGTCTTGCCACTGCAATGGTTAGAAAAGCCTTTAACGGATAAAACATAAATCACCTACAGTTTCAAACTATGGTTTAAGTATACCAATGAAGCTACTTCAAGAGATGCGGAAAGGTTAACAGCATGCCTTATTTGCTATAATTAGACAATAATTTGTTACGACACTTAAAATTGAGATCCAGAGGCAAAAGGTGTTCTGGTCTTATTGGTACATTTTTCACAAAGTTGGGACTGTTTTATTTAGTAAAGTTACTGTTGCCAATTTACATCAGTGTAACAAAACTTAAAATCTGTTCCAATGGTTTTCATTTACCACTCCATATACAAATCCTTATCTTTGATTAAACTGGAAGATCTTGAGGGAAATATACCATATTAAAAGGAGAGAGAATTCCTGAGGAAAACCAAGAAAAATGTGAGTTTCACCTTCACCCATACTGCTTTCCAGGGAGGGGGTTATCTCAGCAGCAAGGAATGAGGATCTCATGTCGGTCAAAGAGACAGATTCTCTTACATCCCTGCAGAAGGAGTGACTCACAGACATGTGTTGGATAAAGCAGTGCCAGAAGATGAATGAAAGTATTAAAAGAAATACCATGATTAAAAATTGGACTTATTTCCTGTAACATTAGTATTTACTTCCTGATATACAAGATTAAACAATCATTTTATGACAAGGTTTAATTTCATGCAATATTTTTATCAAATGAGATAATTGGTAGAGGCAGAATAAAAAAAAATAAATCTCTATTTTAAGTTTTTTAATGAGTTTTTATTTTTTATCATCCAGAGTTCTAAGGAACTGAAGAACACTACCAAAACCAGAGAGCACATGAGCAGAAACTAGGTAAGCCAAGTTCTCAGTGTCAGCAAATTATGCTGAATATCTGCTGATTTCCTGGTGCAGGCAGATATCCCCACAGGAACAGTGTCACTCCACCTAGAATTTAACAAGCTGGAATTAACATCCATACCACTCAGTGTATATCTTACCTGCTGTATGTGACTCAGTCGCTAGTGGACTTTCTGTAATATCTTTTGGTAAGTAGTTCTATAACTTGACTACTTGGTGTATAAAAGATCTACTTTTCTTAAGTTTTAGCCTGTTAACTGGTGGTTTCATTTAACCCTGTACTAGAAAAGATGAAGGCAATCAATTCTGCTCTCTTCTAACAGTTTTACAGGCTTTAGCTGGAGCCCCTCAGTCATCACTTTTACAGCTCAAAAAGTCCTTGTATGGAAGCTCTTCCACATTTTCAGACATCCTTCTCTGACCGTACTCCAGTTCTTGTATCTTTACTGAAATGAGAGGGCAAGGTCTGTGCAGAGCAGGCAGGACATAGGCACCTCCTAGTACGTCTGGTGGTATACCGATCCTCTGTTTATTGTCTGTTCACCCCACACCAGACTCCCCAAAGACAGTTCTCATTGTATCATTTTACACCTTTGTAGCGTGGAAACAAACCTCTCACGTGTAAGGGATTTCTTCTGCAAATTTTCTTTCAAAATAATATATTCTGCTTGGTATTCTGTATATGATAGTAGGTCTCCACATATAGGCACGAAAGAGATAAATGTTGTTTAAACTGCATATGAAATTAAGAGTCTTTCTGCTTGCTAGTAGTGAATCACTTAGCTCAACGTGGAATAGGACCATGAAGTGAAAACAAAATTAAATCCATCCTAGTAGGACAAACACATCTGCATTCTGGAAGAAAGCATTCTTGGCCATGTCTTCTGAAGTGAGTTAGATCTGGGAAAGAAGGAAAGCTTGGTCTGGTTCTGATAGAGATTTCAATACCATCTAGAGATAGAGGAGAACTCATTTAGAAATTCAGTAAAATTTGGAACAGTCTTCATCATGAATAGGGTTTGAATAGTAACATATGTATGAATCTACAGATATGAGCAATACTTTCTACATGCTGTATAACTTGTGCTTCCATCCAGCCCCTAATATACACAAAATGAGAAACATAACCTTTTCTTCATTCTCTTTTGCCCATTATGGATGAAATTACAAGCCCCTCTTGGACAGCATAAGCTTCAAAGCAGGGATTAATAGTTGATTCAGCTGAAGGGAGTAAAACATACCCAGAAATCTACAAACAAAAAAGTGTAGATTCAAAGAAGGTAATGCAATAGTAAGGTGTCTTTTTTTAAGAATCTGTATCTTAACAATATGCCAATAATATATATTAAAATCAGAGACAGTGTTAAGAACACTCTTAAGGTAAGTGTGGAAAACAAACTTAGCCGCAAGCTATTCATGGGACAGACAGAACTACTTATAAATGCTGGATTTACCAAGAATTTACACTGACTTTGCAACTGCTTGACATGAAAATTCACCTTAAAGAACCTAGGTAAGATTGAACAACCTTTTTTTACATTGAAAACCAATTTGCACACAGTGAAATGCCACCTAAAGGGATAAAAATAAATCATTATTATTTCTATATTAAGCATTATTACTGTATGTTATATAAACCAACTCCATCTTAGTTTAACTTTAAACCTCACAGTATTCCCTGATACCTACTGCTAAGGTGCTGCTCTTTATTTTGGCAGTATTGTTGCTTTCACAGTCATAGGCTGAGAGATAAGTATTTGGCGCTAAACCTAGTTTTCATTTGGTTTAACCCATTTTTTTTTGGTCTTCCAAATCCAATTGTTTCCACTGAGTTTCTGATATCATAAGCCTTTTGTAGTTAAAAATAAGATCTAGTAATACGGTTCTTCCTTTTGACAATTTGGAGTCAATAAAGGAATTTTCAGTTAAAATAGAAGTACAGTTTCCCTAATTTATAAATCAAAACTAAAACCTAGGGATCTCAGGTTTTATTCTTGAATGCATTAGTAATTAGCTCTTTAGCACTAATAAGTTTGCCCTAGATACTGAGATCAATGAGAGATAGGAGCTAATACATTTGAGGTTATTTTATTCTGAGATCTAATTATTTACTTGTTATAATCTGCAGAAACAGACAGAAAGGGATTCAGTGCAGAAATGTAAAAAAACATTTGTCCAGATACCTGCAAATTCCTCTTGTAGATGTGGGCAGAGGAGAAGGTAAAAAGGGATCAAGGTGGGATCAGGAGGGATTTTGTGCTGTTTCTTCAGAGGCGTGAACCTCCCTTCTGACAAAGGAAACTCCTCTTAACCAGACTGAAAACAATACTGAAAACACCAAAACATTTTTAATGGTCTGTTTTAACAACCAAAATAGTGGATAAGTATGATCTTTACTGAGACATTCAGCAGCTTGAAGTGTGACTCAGCCACACTAAGGCTTGTGAGCAAGAAAAGTAAGATGGTGTCATTCTGCGTTGATAAAAATGTACAAATAAATGACACTTTCTTGTAATTCACTAATTTCGCTGAGGAATAGGAAGGCATTAAAAAGATAACAAATGGGGATTGGGGAGAGAACTGCTACACTTAAACATTTTAATGGTATCTTTATTTTCATTAGTTAGTTTTAGATTTTAACTAGAATGTTTTAAGTCACTCCTGCTATCCAGAACTGACTCATCAATCTATAGGCTAGATAAGTTTCTTCAACCTCTAATTGCACAACCTTAGTTCAGAGGAGCACTGTGTCTATAGGAATTCTTTCAGCTGGAATTAAATTTGGTTTATGCAGCTCAGAAATGAGGCAAAAAATAGATCATTGTACTAGAGAGATTTGGAAATTGTTTCTACAAGCAGAAACAGAGTGGGAATTTACATTCTTCCCTCTATGAAACACCCAGCTAACACCTCTCTGTTTATTATATTAATTATAATGGAATGAACCTCACAGAAAATTCATCTCCCTATTCCCTCTCCTCCACTTTCACCATTTCTTTGTCCCTTGAGAGAGAGACCATGCGGCACTTGTTTGGAGCCCAGGGAGAGATCTGCCTCTTGTCACTGCTACCACAACTCGAGTAACAATAGGCAGCATCGTTAGAGATTGAGGAGGTACAGAAAAATTTCAACAGCATATAGACACCAAGGAATTTCAAAACCAGGATGTTTCATTATAAATAAACATTACTGCACAGGTCAAATCCTGCCACAGTGTTTCTCTCTTCAATCCTCCTATATTCATTTTGGCAGCATACATGAAAGTGAAAATAAAGTTTACAAGGTAGGTTAGAAGTGTTCTTTCTTGGCCACATTAGATTTGTCAGCCATAAATAGTTGTAAATATTTTCTGCTATGAGCAAACATTTTGCTTTTGATCTTTACCTAGAAAAAGGACATATCTTAGCCTATTTTATAAATCTAAGCTAAAATATCAACAGACTAAAACAGTAAACAGAAAAAAATACCAATATTACAATTTTACAAGCTGGTACTGTGCAAAATTGGTTCAAACTTACAGGCATGCTCTGCCTTTGAACAGTGTAATGGGTTTCTGCTCTAACACCTATTTCATTAGTCTGGTCTAGTTGAATCTATTCCCTGACACATGAAAATTTGATGAATCCTCATGTACCACCTGACTCTTCTTGTGCCTTTGAAAGAGATGCATCGGGTATTGGTTTTGTTCTGTTTTAGCTAACTTCACAATCCTTCTTTTAAGAATGACAGCCCTCTACTGGCAGGCAGGGGTCCAGTTTCCATGGCCCCACTATGGGACAAGAAGGACCCTGGCTAGAGTCGTCCTTCTCCTTCCCTGCCATACTAAGTGTTCCTTCCAAATGTGGTCCTAAAGGACCAACAGAGTGAGAGATCAATGAATTCAGCATCAAGGTTACTTGTAAAATGTTTGTGTCTCCTTTGACAGCCTAAGAAGAATGAACTTTTCCTGGTTGGGTCCTCCAGGAGTTGTAGTAAGGATGGCCCATCTGACCTGAGTTCAGATCCCAACTGAAAGCAGCAGTGCAGAGACACCACATTTATTTTTTTAATCTTAGTTCTAAACAGTTTTGACATCTCCTCCCAGACTTTCTGGAAAAGTCTCAGATTCAGTTTGGTTTAAGCACTGGGCAGAGGCTCAGTAAGACTGCATCCGAAACAGCAGTTTTCCTGAGAAGAGAGAATCATGTTCAGAAGAAAAATAAAGTTAAATAAACAGTTGAAGAAACCTAAAGCCTCTTCCTACTCCCACTTCTATGAAATATCAGCAAGTGATTAGATTATATTTCTCGTACTCATTTTCTTTAATATAAGAAAGGGACACACATAATTTAACTCCCAGCACTAATTCAGATTAGTCTGGACAATACAGTTCTCTGCAGGACTGTATTTACATTTAACCTATTAGATACATGCTCAGCCAAAGCATCCTCTCACTACGTAAAGAAACTTACCAATTATAGCACAGTTTGATTGGTATATGTGGGCAGAATTTGTCCCATTGTCTTCTATATGACCTGTGGTTTTGCTATGCTCCTCACAAAGATCTATCTTACCATCTTTGTGCCAAAATATTCTCAGGCTTAAGTAACTACCCCCGCCCCCAAACTTGAGACTCTCATCATGGTGGTTTGGCTTTGATACAGGTGCTGAAAACTAGATTAGATGAGGGAGGGAAAAATAACTTGATAGTGTGGTGTGGACTGGCATGAAGTCTGCATTGGCAGTTGCATGAGACAGTCAGGTTACTCAAGAGCAGTAAAGCTTCAAGAAAGTTATTCAGGTCATCCCAGTACCTGCTCGCTTTAGCACTTACCTGTAACAGGTCCAAAATATATCCAAAATATACTGTAAATGCTCATTTACAACAATGAAATTATTTATGCTCAATATGGATAAATCAATACAAAATGGCAATATTATTTAAGGAGAAAGTAGTGCTTTTCATAAAATGCTTGTTTCTTGATTGTTTTAGTTTTAAATCTATGGCATGGAACAATAGTTCATTAAATGTATTTTTCTGGAGTATCTTCAAAGGTATTGTAGGACAAAAAAAAATTAGTTTGGATACCTGTATAAGGTCTCTGCCTTTCTCTCTCTGTTTCCCTCCCCCTGTATATATGTTTATAAAAAATATACCTTTTCAAATGGCCTCCCAAGGCAGTCCCTAAAGCAAACAGTAATTCAGTAAGCTGGAGGCATTAGGAAAACAACTGAAATCAAAGTCTTGCTTTAAACACAGACACTGAACCAGCAAGACAACCCTCTGCAGGGATGCACTGCAAATTTGAGGGGCACAGCACTGAAGGCAGACTAACCAAAGGAAACTGAAATCTGAAACCTGGTGTTGACAGGATAACAGCAGTGCTGGCTTTTGCAAGAGCAAGCCAGCATATAACTCAATACACAAGCTGTGACATACATTAGCTAAAATTAAAAAAAAACATTAGTCAAAGCAAGGTGATGGATTCTCAGCTGACAATAGGATCAGCAGTAAGAATGTAAATTCAAATGTGAGATCACATCTCCCATCAATAAGATCAGTCACAATGGATGTGGCTTCTGTTATTACATTTAGTGACCAACATCAAACACCAACAATTTGCACTAAAGAAAATGGAGAAATGATCAAAGCTTTATGTGACTGCATATCCACATGTGGGGATCTCATGCTTACTAACATTTCTTTATAAATGATCACCAGAATTGAGGAGCTCAGTGCAGTTTTGTATTTCCTGTACATTGTAATGGCCTAAAAAATGGGAAGAAGGGAACACTCCACAGTCAAGCATAGCTCTAACAGGAGCTTTTCCACAACTGTTGCTGTCATTTAACCCAGCAGGCAGCTAAACACCATGCAGCCGCTCACTCACCCTCCTCCTCCACAGTGGGATAGGGGAGACAATTGGGAAAAAAGGTAAAACCCGTGGGTTTGAGATAAAGGCAGTTTAATAGGACAGAAGAGGAAGAGAAAATAATAATGATAAAAGAATATCCAAACAAGTGCTGCACAATGCAATTGCTCACCACCCGCTGACCGATGCCCAGCCAGGCCCCGAGCAGCGGTCGCTGGCCCCCGGCCAACTCCTCCTGGTTTCTATACTGAGCATGATGCCATATGGTATGGAATAGCCCTTTGGCCAGGTTGGGTCAGCTGTCCTGCCTGTGCCCCCTCCCAGCTTCTTGTGCCCCTGGCAGAGCATGGGAAGCTGAAGAGTCCTTGACTAGTGTAAGCACTACTGAGCAACAACTAAAGCATCAGTGTGTTATCAACATTATTCTTCTATTAAATCCAAAACACAGCACTATACCAGCTACTAGGAAGAAAATTAAGTCTATCCCAACTGAAACTAGGACAACTGTTCAAAATAATTTATAGTATTCAAATCTCACGTTCTCTTCTGGAAGGCCTTACCTTATTAAAGTTATACCATAGGGAAAGAAATAACTTGCACATGGCATATGCTTTGCCACTGTCCTAAGTCAGTGACCAGACATAATAAAAAGGTCAGGCAGACATAGCACTTTTCTGGCATGATGTGAGAGGGACCTGCATGGCTTGATTGAGCGGTATAAGAAAAATAGTTGCAACGAGGTATGCCTCAAGCTGATGTAGAAAGTTCTTCTTAACTAGAAGAAGTTGTAAGAATGGCACTTCATACAGCAGTTCTAGCTTCCCATGAGCTTTAGATCATTTGAAATGTGACTGTGGGCCCACCACATTTCTCAGGTGGTCTGAAAGCAAAAAACTTCTTTGTACTTGCAACTTCTTCTGATACTATTTTCATAAGAAATCCCCTTTATGCAAAAAGCAGTGTAGAATTTAAGACTGGCAAAGATATGCTTATTAGAACTTCTCACAATTTTTTTAAAAGGAGTTAAAACTATAGTGATGGAGTGCTGGATTTTTACTGAGAGAGGAGAGGAGAGGAGAGGAGAGGACCAATCTTGTAAGTTAAAGAAGATTCAGCAGAACTTTCAGTCTGAACTGAAAATTCTTCACTTCCATCAAAAGACAAACACATCAAATTTTTTTTTCTATATATAGAAAAGCATAAAGCTATCATCTTTTAGACTGTATTTGGCTGGCTCTGCACTTTCTGTGTGCTGGTAACAGCAGTTTTATTTTTGTTATCTGCTAAATCTATTAACTTAAAATATCCTCCTGCAACACTCTTCTAATGCATCTAAAATGAATATATGGTAAAGGAACTGTAGCCAAAAACTATATAACCTCTCTTATATATTAAATTTTAATCTGGCAATGGAAGCAAGACCTCAAAATATGAAAATCCATTCTGACCTTTTGTTTTTAAGATGTGCATATGATTCGAATTTGATAAAAGAGTTTTTAAACTGGATGGCTTTTTAGGAGGAAACTACTAATTATACTACAAGCCCCATTCGTTTTATCCTCCCATATTGCATATTTTTTTTTAAAACTATGGTTTTTCATGAAATAACAATTTGTAACAATTTTATAAACTTTAAGTGAATCTTATAATTCTAATAATTCTTACAAATATTGATTTCTTCAGTCCAATTATCTTCTATTCTTAAACTGTTCATAGGAAAGGAAGCATGCTACTGTTAATCCTTCATTCTCATCAACAAAAATCTTTTTAAAGTTTACAGCAAACAAGATTGTGACTTAAAAAGGTTTTCTTTTTAAGTATGGGTAATAACCACTTTTCTTATTGCTTCCAATTAAAATATAAAACAGGAACTGGGAGATATGTGTCAAGCACAGGGGCATCATGCAACCTTTATATTAGCAATAAGTATTCCTAATTCAAAAATTAATGTGGAAGATTTTTCTTATGCAACCCTAACCACAGATAATCTCAGATGAATTTTTAAAAGTTGTTATGATGAGACTTCTCTTTCAGTATCACCAAAGGGAACTGCAGCATGGCTGAGGCTGGCTGGCACCGCTGGAGCTCATCCAGTCCAGCTCTACTCTGATCAAGATCAGCCAGAGCCGGTTGCTCAGGATCATGTTCAGTCAGGTTTTGAATATCTTCAAGGACAGAAACTTCACAATCTCTCTCTGCAACCTGCTCCAGTGTTTGAACACCCTCACAGCACACAAGCTTTTTCTCCTGTTTAAATGGAATTTCCTGTATTTCCATTTTTGCCCATTACCTCTTGTCTTGTCACTTGGCACCACTGAGAAGAGTCTGCTTCTCTTTTCTTTACTCCCCCATCAGGTATTTATGCACATGGATAAGGTTCTCCTGGGCCTTCTCATGTCTAGGCTGAACAGCCACTGCTCTCGCAAGTCTCTCCTGGTATGACAAATACTTCAATGACTGAAGCCATTAGCATCCTTTTCAGAAGGTAGTGTGGGTACAATGTGTCCTTGTACAACAATCAGAACTGGTTGTTTTGATATACAAAAGCTCTATGTGTCTTTTGTTCATTGTTAACTTCATTAACAACCTTAATCAATTAGTGCAGTGAGAGAACCACATTTCATCGTTCCCTGTTTGACATGCTGACCTATTTCTCTAGCCTGTATATAAAATGTTGCAGACATTCTTCTGAATTTTGAATCATCTACTGTGTATACCAAGATATTATTCTGTACAGAAATAGCAATGATTTTTTTTTTTTTTTCGTAAAATTAGTCATGGTTACCATATTTTGTCTTTCACATTTCCTTTTAAACTCAATTCCCAGAACTTCTTTTTTTCCAGTCCATTGTAATAATAATGTGAAGGCAAATGAGTTTATTGACTTTATAGAGAGTTTTCACTTAACAGGAAAGTAAAATTCTTAGAAACAAATTACAACTAAGACCTTCAGTCACCACTCAGCATATCTCTTAAGTAGACAGTAATAACTGTCTCCAACAGAAATATATTAAGAAACTTGCTCCAGAAATATTGTCTACTTGTATTAGATACCATTTCAATTGGACATGAATAACCACTTCCACTGTAGGAAAAATGTGAAAAGATAAGGCAAATAAAAAGCTCTGAGAAAGAATGACAAGGCACTGAAAAGTAAAGCAGCATAAAACCCAGTATCACTGCACATAGACCTTTAATGGCAACTAGTTAGGAATTGATAAGCATCTGCTAAAAGGAGCTGGCACATTTACTTACAAGACAACAGACATTTCCAGGAAATGGTTAGAAATATGGAGTTAAGAATAGAGGTAAACCAAAGCCACAGAATGCATGTATATACTTAGTGTGTATACATGTGTCGAGAATGGGGAGGATGATATAATTTTCAAGTCATTCACTTGCGATCAAATCACCTAATTTTGCATTTCTAGCCAAACCCTTTGTTAATTATTAGGAAGTTACAGCTGGTTGATTTGAAGATGTCAGCAAAAAAAGGGAGTATGCTCCATAAATTATGTTTTATTACCATATTTTCTCTTAGTTTTGCCTTTATTGCTAAGGCTTTATATAGAAAACCTGGTAAAATAAGGCAAATAGATTTTAGCAAAATAATGAGGGAGATTTTAAGTAAAAAAAGAATAGCGGAACTATTTTAATATAAAATTATATTTACTTAAATTATATTATTGCCCCTGCTTCAAAATGTTTTCTATAAAAATAGATGTATCATTTAAGTAATTTCAAAGAGTACAGCATTAGATAACATATACAGTTCTTTTTTCTGCTGAGTTATATTTGATCCTCAGTATTATACTGTTCCAATTAAAAATTATTTTATATCTATTCTCCAAGATTTGCCCTGAAAAGAATACTTTCTTCTACTTTTTCATTATTGAAGGTCTATTTTTTTCCAAACTTATTAAAAACCCTTGATTTCTGTTCATAAGAGAATAGTAATACTGCTATTTTCAGCATTTTAAATACATGTCCATATTAGAGATATGACAAAAAAATCAATGAAATACCTTAGTATGCACCATAAACCTATCTCTAATACCAGCTACAGTTGGAAAATTTGGTATTGAAAAGTAAATTATTTTTGTTTCTATATTTCATCAATATATATAATGATGCCATTACTGTCTCAATAATTAGATATATTACGCATTCTTAAAGGAAAAAATTGCACATATTTCAGTAGACAGATTACTGCTGAAAATATTTCTCTTTTTTTCCAATTTTCATTTTGTTTCCAAAAAGACTAAATAAAAGACAAGTACAATAACTTTTGTACTTCCAAAATGTCTGGATGTTTTTTCTCAGACATCAAGAGATCTCATCGAAGATTTAAATACTGAATTAATTCATTTTCTCAGTAGTTATTTACACATTCATCTGCACATATATGCAGTCATATGCCATAAATATATCAGTCAATACTAAAGAAATCTGAGAACAAGAAGAAAATATGGTACATGATTTTTTTGTTCTTTTGCCATAAACAGGGTTTCAGAGAGAAAACAGTTGTGCCAAATGCTAAAGCTGCTTAGTGTCAATGGTTTATGGAAGTTTATAATATAAAACACAGACTTCAGGATTTCAGCTCAATTTTTTTTTCCTGATGTAATATTAATACTTTCATAAACATAGCTGATAAGATGCTGAACAACAGTATTTCCAACTTAAACCTAATTCTTTCTCCCACAGTATAATAATGATGTCAGTTAGCCCACTTGAGTCAAAATAAATCATGCTATTAATATAGTGGACTGTTAAATATAAATCTAAAGAATCATTTGAACTATTTCCTTAAAGGTTTTCTACCCTATAGTGTTTCCATGAGAGTACATTTGAAGGGCAATACAGAGGAAGGTCATCGGTTTGAAAAAATGAAAATTTAAGTTCAGATCCCAAATATGTCTTCCTCTCTAGATCTCAGCTATAACCCCCTCTCTGTTCCACCCAATTGTTATAACTGTTCAACAAATTTCCACTTACCAAGGGACCATTACCATTCCCAGAGAGCACTTTATGGCAGAAAACAAAATCTCCTGTTCTCCTAGTCCACTTGGAAAAACATGTAGTGGAAAGCAAAATGCAGGGCCACTTCCAACATCAGAGGTACGTGTCGTTTGTGAGGGACAGGTTGGGAGCAACTAATATGAAGGATACAACATTGCAAAGATTATTTATTTTTGCACAGCTACTTTAGCAGGAGTCTTCAGTCTTGCTCTTTAAACATTATGCAATCAAATAAAAAATTGTGGATTAGTAAACTGACCAAGAAGAGCAAATATTTAACTCTTTGTTTGGAAATTTGGGCTGATTCGGGGGTTTCTGTAGTAGGAAAAGAAGAAAAACAATCAAAACACGTTGTTTTGTTAATATGTGTTAATATATGTTGCCCTAAGGAAGTTAATATAATAGAGATTATTTGTTTTGCAGAATAAAAACCAGCAAGAATAAGAGCATCACTATGCTGGATGCTATAGAGGGCAAGATGATGCATATCTCCAGCACTTGACAAAGTAAATATAAATTCTACACTTAATGTAATTTGCAAGTGAAGTCTTCTCAGTGTCAATATTGCTAGGCTACAAGAAATTCAAGTTCAAAATTGTTTCCATAATTCTGTGTGATTTCATTTTTATAGTGACTAATCTGGAAATATGGAAAGTCTCAGAAAAGTTCACGGCTCCAACTGTTCATAGTTTCCTTGATCAACTGACCAGAAATAGGAGTATTATTCAGAGTACCTGACACTTAGAGATTTAAGGTGAAAAAAGTAAGTGCCCAGTGTAAACTGAAAGTTTTAGCAAAATTGACAAATACTATGTTACAAGAAAATGTTTCCCTCCTGACACAGTGTCAAGTAACCACTTCTTGTAATTAAGGAAGATATAGCAGGAATATTTTCTCTCTTTTTTATTTATTTATTTATTTATTTATTTTATTTTATTTTATTTTAACTTAATTAAAATAAATAATGAGATAAATCAGACATATATAGAAAACCATCTTCCAGTGAGTGAAAGATAATCCCTAAGGGATAAGGTTACAGATTCAAGGAACACATTAATAAAACCTTCACATTTTAAGGCCATGACAGTATTGGCAGCCCTTCACTGTATAAAGTGTTTGTATGGCACCAGCAGTATAGGTTTGCTTGTAACAGCAGTACTATCACATTAGCACCACATTGTTCTGATTTTATGTGTAGTTTTACATAGAAACCTTGACACCAGGCTAATCTGATTAGTGCACTGTGCTTTTTAGTGGTTTGGTTTTATTTTGACGGGATCTAGTGGTAACAGTGCAATTTTCCTTGCAGAAACTAATCTGTGGGCATTTTTTCATTGCAAAATCAATGTGATGCTAAGGACCCATTCTAAGAATAATAAAATATTGAAATTGTTTATAAACTGAAGAAATACAAATGCAAAGTTTGGAAGCATTTTTAAGAATATGACCCTGCAAAGACCATTGTGCTTAATTTTAGTCCCTGCTCGCATTTGAGTCCCAGTCACATAGATTAAGAATATCAAGTCAAGGGAGGTGATGACATGGATGAAACTGTGCCCTTTTATTTATATTTATATATGTGTGTATGTGCATGCGTGTG